>CAUYUJ010018720.1:75768-125768 GCA_963575745.1 Prorocentrum cordatum
GCCCTCACGAGGACTTCGCAGTCGCAAGGTACGCCTTGGCCATCGACATCACCAGAGTGCTCTGCGCCGCCGCCTGCGTCGACATGTCGCTGACATCCTGGGCGGACCAAGTGAACTCCGAAGGTGCGACCTTGCCACTGCTGACTTTATGGGCGACCTTCTTCATCTTGGCCAGCGTGTCCATGAGCTTTTTCGCGTGAACCAGCGTAGCCTCGGGGATCTTCCCGACCCCGTCGCACTTGAGCACCGACTCGAGCTTGTGCATGGGCGCCGCAATCCTGCTCAGGGTACGCGTGGCCAGGAGCTTCTGCTGCTGCGCCTCCTTGTCTTTCTTACTCTGCTCTTTCCTCTCCTGCTTCTCGCGCGCCGCGCGCTCCTTGGCGGTCTCGCCGACGCGCGGGTGCGCAGGCGACGAGCTCCCCGATTCGATGTCGCTGCCGCTCTGCGAGGAGCTGGTCGGTGGCTTCTGCTTCTTCATCTTCTTTGTCGAAGATTCGGCTGCCCCTACGTTCGCCCGCTTCTTGCCCTTGGTCTTGCCATCGACCTTGGCATTGCTCTTATCCTTATCATGTTTATTGCCCTTGCTCTTGTCCTTACCATCGGCCTTGTCACCGGTTTTGTCCTTGTCTTTTTTCGTGGCCTTATGCTTGCCCTTATCTTTATCAGGGCTATTGCTCTTGGACTTGTCATTGTTCGCCTTCTTGCCCTTATCATTCTCCTTATATGTATCTTTGCCCTTGCTCTTGTCCTTATCCTTGCCCTCACCAGCGTCCTTATCTTTATCGGCGCCCTTGCTCTTGGCCGTGACCTTTTCCTTGTCTTTATCCTTATCCTTAGCCTTGTCTTTGCCATTGCTCTTGGACTTGTCATTGTCCTTATGCTTGTCCTTATCTTTATCGGTGTCCTTTGTCTTGGACTTCCCCTTGTCCTTATCAGCGTCCTTATCTTTATCGGCGGCCTTGCTCTTGGACTTCTCCTTCTCCTTCTCCTTATCCTTGTCCTTAGAGCTCTTGCCCCCCTTGGGCTTGTCCTTGATCTGCATTTTTCTGTTCTGGGGGGGTGGCGCGCCGTCGTCGCTGCTCTCATCGTTCGATCCGCCAGGAGTCACTGGAGGCGGCTGTCCGCCGTACGACCCGTCGCCGTCCCCCATGGAGTCCTCGTCCGAGGTCTCGAGGCCAAAACTGTCCGAGTCATCGCTGCCACTCTGCAACTGCTCCGAGCCCTCGGTGCTGTCGGAGTCCTCGGCATCATCGACATCAGCGGTGCTGTCGGGGTCCTCGGCGCTCTCCTCCTCGCCCTCCTCGGCGCTGTCGTCGGCGATCTCGGCCCCCGCTTGCGCGGATGCGGGCGTCTTTCTGGTGCAGGGCTCCTTGTCGTCTGAGCCTGAAGCCTCGAGCCCGTCTTCGGCCTCGGCGGCGCGCGATGCCCCATACTCATTCTCACGCCGCGCGATGTTGGCCTCCCACTTCTCGATCTCGTGGACGTCCACCTTGTAGCACAACCCCATCACGGCATGGTTCAACGTGTCAGTGCACGTCTTCCTGATCCTTCTCCACGGGAAGCCTTGCCTCTTGTACCAGCTCAGCGGGTAGTAGCCGCCTCGCTTGCCCGCCCGCGTCCCTTTCTCGTGGATCGCCTTCAAGGTCGCCTGGGCCATGGCCTTGACGCTTGATTGGCCGCTGCAGGCGCGGATCTTCTTCCAGAACCCGACCCTGTCCTCAATGCTGAAGTCCTTCAGCTTCGCGGCCATCTCCTTCCACTCGGGCGCCCGATTCGCCTGCACCCCCCGCGTGCTGCACAACGCGCACCTGTAGATATGGCCCTTCGTCGTCATCCGCACTGGGTACGCCTTCATGACGTCGCACGGCTGGTCGCACCTGTCGCAGAGGAACTCGTTCTCGACGGCGTCGAGCGAGAGCGGTGCTGCGCGCTTGTCAGGCGAGCTGAGCGCCGCGAACGATCCGACTCGAAACTTCGGCGAGGCGCCTGCCGCCGGCTCCTCGCCCATGCCCGCCGACGCCTGGGACTCGGTGTCCGAGGTGCACCTTCGCGGACGAGACGGCGGCGACGACAACACTTGCACCGTCGCCTTCATCTTCGACTTCGCCTTCGCCTTCGCCTTGCCCACCTGCAGCGCCCCATCGCCGTCCTTCGGCGAGGGCGCGCTCTCGCCGAGCCTCAGGGTGGGCACACCACCGCTCGCCTTCGCCCTCGAAGTGGGCTGCATCCACTTCGCGACGTCGGCGAACTTGGGCGGCGCCTTCTTGGCTGCGGCCACTGCCATTGCCTTCTCCTTTGCCACGGCCTTGGCGTTCACCTTGGCCGTGGCCTTGGGCGGCGGGCCCTTCGGGCCTGCGTACTTCGCCCTGACCTTCTTCGGCTTGCGCCTGCGTCTGGCGGCGGCTGGCCCCCTCATCGGCCCCCGCTCGGCCGCATCCTCGCTTCCCTCAGCATCCACCTCTTCTTCCTTGGACGCCTCCGCCTCCGCGGCTCCGCCCCCCTCGGTCGCCCCCTCGCCTTCCTCAGCCGCCACCTCCTCTTTCTCGGGCGCCTCCGCCTCCGCGGCTCCGCCCCCCGCGCCCGTCGCGCCCTCGAGACCGAGATCCACCGCGAGAATGTCCAGCAGCCCGGCGTCCTCGGGGACGCTTGCGCCCGCGGCGCCTGCCAACTGCAACGTCGCCTGGCTGTCCTCGCTCGCCGCCGCCTCATCGACCGCGCTGGTCAGCGCGCCGCCGCATCCCGCGGCCATCGCTCGCAACGCCCCGCGACCGTTGGCGGTGCGCTCTCACCGATAGTCGAGCGACCTCGGTCGCTGGCTCTTGAGCCGCGCATGTTGCGCAGTGCCGTTATCAGGTAAGCTACGCGCGTCAGCGATCAGCATCGCTTGGGGAGGCAGCGATGAGTATCGCTCGATGTCGATACTTACTCGAATAAGTGGCATAACTATCGTAAGTGGCAACCAATGTTATCCTTTTGTTATCCTTTTGCTATCCTTTGTTATCCTTTGTTATCCTGATCCCTGGGTCAGTTAGGATAACATGTTATCCTATCTGACCCATGTTATCCTATCTGACCCAGTCAGTTAGGATAACACAAGGATAACACTGGGTCAGTTAGGATAACATGTTATCCCATATGACCCAGTGTTATCTTTTTGTTATCCTTTTGTTATCCTATCTGACCCAGTGACCAGGATAACAAAGGATAACAAAGGATAACAAAAGGATAACAAAAGGATAACATTGGTTGTAACTTGCGATAGTTACGGTAGTTACCAGGGTAACTACCTCCCCACGCGATCACCATCGATGCCTCTCCTGCTCATTATCATCATTCTTCCCTCAAGCGATCGGCATCGCTACCTCCCCCAAGCGATCACCATCGCTTCCCCTCCCTCTCATCATCCTCATCCTTCCCCAAGCGATCGACATCGCTACCTCCCCCAAGCGATCGCAATCGCTCCCCCTGTTCCTCATTCTCCCCCAGCGATCGGCATCGCGATCCACCTTCCCCCACCCCACCCCACCCCCGCTACCCCCCACCCCCCAGCGATCGACATCGCTATCCTCCTCATCCTCCCTCTACTTCTCCTCATCCTCCTCCCCCCAGCGATCGGCATTGCTATCCCCCCTCACCCCCAGCGATCGACATCGGTATCCTTCTCCTCCTCCTCCTCCTTCGTCTCCTCCCCCCAGCGATCGACATCGCTATCCCCTCTCCCCCAGCGATCGACATCGCTATCCTCCTCCTCCTTCTTATCCTCCTCCAAGCGATCGACATCGCTACCCCCCACCCCCCACCCAGCGATCGACATCGCTATCATCCTCATTCTCCTGCTCCTTCTCCTCATGTCATATTCATAAGCATGCGGCGGCGCGATCCGCGGCCGCGGCCGCAGGCGGCGAACGCCACAGAGCGCCAGCGAGCCGCGACGAAGATGATGTCGGGCTCCAGGGTCGCCTCCCACATGTCGCTGGGAAGCGCCAGAGCCCGCTGAGCAGCGCCAAAGCCCGCTGCCACTGTTCAGAGCCCGCTGAACAAGAAAAAAAAAAAAAAAAAAAAAGAAAAATGAGTGGGGAGGAGGGAGGAGGAGAAGCACTAAAAGGAGGAGGTCGGCAGAGGAAAAAAAATAAAGATAAAAAGTGAAAAAAAAAAGTGAGAAAAACACTAATAGCAATAAGACAGAATAAAAAAAAAAAATATAACAAAAAGAACTAAAAAATGACTACAAAGCCTGACCGCTCCCTCCGTCTCGGCGACCTGCTCCCTCGCCGCCCTCAGGGACGTCTCCTCCTGCTCGAACGCCTGAGACGCCTTGAGGCACGTCTCCTTCGCCACCTTGGCGCAGCGCTCCGCCCGCTTCAGGCAGTCCATGAGCGCATCGGCCCGCGCCTTGCTGAGCCTGAACTCGGTCTCGGGGGGCACGTCGGGCAGCGAGACGTCTCCTGTCATGGGCGCCATGATCAGGTTCATCGCCGCGGGCGCCACGGACGGCGCAGCCTTCCCCGTCAGGCCTGCAGTCGATTGCACCCGCAACTGCATATGCTGCTGTAGCTGCTGCTGCTGCTGTATATGCTGCTGCTGCTGCCGCATCTGCTGCTGCTGCTGCTGCAGCTGCTCCGCCGTCTGCTGCAGCTTGTGCGCCGCCGCAGTCGCCAGGCTGGCCGCCGCCGCGGGGGCGCGGTCGTCTCCACGGCCGCGGGGCGGCGTGCGCGGCGCGGGGCGGCCGCGGTGGCTGCGGTGGCTGCGGCTGCGGCTGCGCCTGCGCGCAGGCGATCGCGCGCGGCGATCGCGCCCGCGACTGCTGGCGGCCCCTGCGCTGGCGGCGGCCGCGGCGGCGGCCCCTGCGCTGGCGGCGGGCGCCGCCTTGTAGGGGTTGGCCGCGGTTGCCGCCGCCTTCTCGGCCTGGTGCTTCTGCCACGCCGCCACCTCGCTGTCGCTGAGGCGCTCCGCGTTGGCGTCGTCCAGGAGGCGGTTGATCTCCTCTAAGTTGGGCCCGCTCGCCGTCTTGAGAAACTTGTGGCTCTCCGCCGTCGACGTCGCCAAGTGGTTGAAGACCCACTCCAAGCACTCCGCGTGGCTCTCCTTGTAGCACTTGGCCTTGCAGTTGCTGACGGGGCAGCCGACCGTGCACCACTCCTCCTCTGTCTTGACGGGGCAGGCTGCCGCGACGTCGGACGACATGGTCGGTGCTGGCGACGGAGCTGGCGTCGGTGCTGACGACGGCGCTCGTGTCGGCGCTGGCGTCGGCGCGGGCGGGCGCCGATGGAGACGCGCCCCGCTGGGCGCAGGCGATCCGCTCCGATGGGCGCGCTGCGCGTGGAGCCGACAATGGCCATGCAATGCGTGCAATGATGCGTGCACTGTGAGCACACGGCCAGCGATCGGAATCGCTCCCCCACCCAATTTTGTCGCCGTCGGTCGTCGCCTTTGTCAGTCGTCGCCAGAAGTCGTCACATCCCCTCAGCCAGCGATCGCAATAGCCATCCCAATCCTCACATCCCCATCCACACATCGTAATCGTTAGTCGTCGGTCCTCATCCTCACATCCCTTCAGCGACACCTCCCATCCCCTCAGCGATCGTAATCGCTATTGCACACACAAGCGATCGCAATCGCTATTGCACACGCAAGCGGTCGTTTTGCCACAGCGCCTGGAGCGGCAGGCGCATGTAGATCGCTTATGCGCGCCCACGGCGCGAAGAGGCGCCGCACCCCCAGCGCGCCGCGCCTGGGCGCCGCGCCAGGGCGCCAGGGCGCCGCGCCAGGGCGCCGCGCCAGCGGCGCGCACAGGACGCCAGCCAGGGCGCGGCGCCAGCGGCGCCAGCGGCGCCAGGACGCCAGGGCGCGCAGGCGCCAGCGGCCGTCCAGACACCCGAGGGCGCGCAGCATTTGTAAAAGCACTTGTCAGAAGTGCGCCACAGACAAAGAAAAAAGAGAAGGGAAGAAGAAAGGAGGGTGAGTAAGAGGGGTTGCGAGCGGGCACACAACACAAAAAAAAATATAACGAAAAAAGGGCAAATAAAAAAACAATAGAGCGCCGCCGCGCCAGGGCGCCGCGCGCCTCACGTCAGCCGCGACGGCGGCGGGACGGCGGCGGGGACGCCTCTGCGCCACGGCGGCAGCGGCGCTGTCGATGGCCGCGGCGCTGCCCCTGGCGTCGGCGCCGTTGCCAGCGGGCGCGCGGGCGACGCCATGCGCGGGCGCGCCACGCGCGGCGCCGCGGCGGGCGGGGGCGGCCCCGCGGGGGGAGGAGCCAGGGACTCGCCCTTGCCGCCGCCCTTGACGCCGCTGCGGGGGTCGGGGCGCGACCCAGCGGGGGCCTTGCCTGGCGCGCCGCCGCCGTACTTCTTCGCGAAGTACTCCCTGTTCCTCCCCCCGCGGTTGGCCCACTGCTTGGCGTTGGCGCGGTACCGCTGGCCGCGCCACAGCTCGGGGCCCCCCTCGGCTGGACCAGCAGGGCCGCGCTGCCACCACTGCAAGCCGAGGGCCTTCGCCGCCGCAGCCTCGCCGCGCAGGTCGGCGACCTGCTCCGCGGTGTAGCCCGCCCCCTGGCCAGCCGCGCGCTCCTCGTAGACCCTCGCCCACGCCGCCGCGGCCACGGCCTCAGGGGGGGGCGGCACCAGAGGCGGGTGGGGCGGCACCCGAGGCCATTGCGACCCCTTGGCGCGCGGGTCGAGGGCGCGCGGGCTGCGGCTCCGCGAGCGCTCCGCGGCCGTCGGCGCGGGCGGCGCGGGAGCCGCCGCTGGCGGCGCGGCCGCTGACCCCTCGGCCGCCGCAGCCGATGCCGCCTGGCGCACGGCCGCCAAATCGCGGCGCGAGACGCACGGCCGCGGCGCGCTGAGCGACAGCGACGAGCGGCCCGACTGGCCGCCCGACGAGCGGCTGTCGCGAGGATCGCGCGCCTGCGGCGAGGACACGACCTCGACGAGGGGCACCTCTTCGCGAGGCACCGCCTCCTCCTCCTCCTCCGCCGCCTGCTCCTCCGCCGCCGCGGGTTCCTCGACCTCCGCGCCCTCCTCGCCTGGCGACGCCGCAATCTCCAGGAGCACGTCTGGCGCCTCCGCACCCGCCTCGGACGCCTCCTCCTGCTCCTCCGCGGCCTCGGGCGGCGCCTCCTCCCCGTGCTCCTCCGCGGCCTCGGGCGGCGCCTCCTCCCCGTGCTCCTCCGCGGCATCGGGCGGCGCCTCCTCATGAGCAGCCAACGCCCCGAAGACGTCCGCGGCCTCGTTCGCGAAGGCGAAGAACTCCTCGGCGGCATCGCGACGGCCGCGGCTGTGGGGCGGCGCCATGGCGGCGCTGGTGCAGGCGCAGGTGTAGGCGCTGGGCCTGGCGTAGGCGCTGGCGCGCCACCTGCTGGGCCCCAAATGGCTAGTGTGATGCATGCAATGATGTGCGCAATGTGCGCACATGCCCAGCGATCGCCATCGCTCCTCCGCCTCTTGCTCTTCCACCTCATCCACCTCCCCTCCCATCACCACGTCCACTCTAGCGATCGCCATCGCTGCAATCCCCATCACCATCTCCACGACAGCTGCAATTCCACTCGCTGAAATCCCCAAGCGATCGCCATCGCTGCAATCTGCACTCGCTGCAAACTAATCTACAATCCCTGCAACCACAATCGATCATCATCGCTGCCCTGCCCAACCGACCTCAAGCGATCCCCATCGCTGTCATGCAACTCCATCCCTGCACCCCCCCGAACAACCATCCCTACACCAAGCGATCATCATCGCTGCCCCTCCTCCACCACTCCCTATTCATAGCCATAATCGGCTATCTAGTCGTGTGCGAGCACACGCATGCAGGCTGCATCGTCGCAGCACCCCTGCCGATCAAGTGTGGATGCCGAGCTTCTTCTCCTGTTTGCGCACCCATTTCTTAGCCGCAGCGATCGCCTTGTCGCTGCTGCCGCCGTGGTCGCTGAACTTGATGGCCGTCGACTGGCCTGGACCTTTCATACCCGTGCGGCACATGACATGGTTGCGGGACCATTCCACCGCATATGCGGGTTTCGGTGGTTTCTTGACCCCCTTTGCGCCCACGTGCTTGGCCTCAGTCTTCTTCTTCTTGTTCTTCCTCTTCGCATTGGCCTTGGCTTTGGGGGGCGCGGGGTGGCCGTCGCCAGCGGCCTTGCGCTTCTTCTTCATCGGCGGCGGCGGCTCCGCCTCCTCCACGCCGTCGGCGCTCTTGTTATCGGAGTCGCCCCCGTCGCTGCCCTCCGACTCGTCTTCGCTCGGCGGCGTCTCGGCCACATCTGGCAGGCATTGTTTGCCGCCGAGCTTCGCGAAGATCTTGTCCCTGGCCTCCTCCACGCTGTGCGTCGTCGGCGGCGGCGCCGACTCCGTGTCGCCGATCGGAATCGCGCCGTCCGTGGCGGGCGCAATGGGCTGCGGAGTGCAACGCCTGCATGGCGCGCCGTCTCGCGCACCTTGGCGGCCGCCACCCTGCATCGTCATCGCCCTTTCCGCGAGCTGCAACGCCATGTCGACGGACGACCGATTGCCATCGGACGTGGCCTTGAGGCGAGCCTTGGACTCTCGCATCGGGACCGCGTCGCACAGCACCATCAACATGGTGCGGTCCAGCGGGCACTCGTGTGCTGGGGCCTCCCCTCCGCCACCATACGCGCGCGAGTACCACTCGGGGTGCACCTTCGGCATGTCAGTCGGGTCCGCAGGGAGCTCGCTGACGAAGGACGGCTCGGTCGCGGCAAGCTGCTTGCACAACTTCCACGGCAGGAGCTTCTTGGCGTATGTTTTCGCCCGCTTGAAATAGCCCCACTGTGCCATCGGACACATGCGCATCGTCCAATCGAAGCCGTCCACGAGGAGGGCGACGCACGCCGCCAGTTGAACCGTCGGCTCATGCAGCGTGCGCCACCCGAGGGATTCGCAAGCCTGCAGGACGACCGCAACCCGACCCATGAAGTCGTTGCGCTCGTCCAGGATCTTGTCCCACTGCCTCTTCGTGAGGTAGGCGAGGATGGACGAGAAGTCCTGCATCGGCGCCCTGCCCGACCCCGCCAGCTCCGCGCTTGCGGCCGCGTTAGCGGCCAACATTTGCGCTGAGGCCGTCGCCAACGTCGTGACGCGGCCGAGCAGCGTGGCAAGCGCCCTCTTGCCGAAAGGCATCTGGCCGATCTCCAGGGCCAGCATGGCCGAGCCCTCGGCGGAGATGAAGGCCCACGGCGCCATGATGGCCATCGCCATGGCGCTCTGCGCCTCCGCGATCTCCTTGTACGCGTCGGACTTCTTCCCGATCTGGGCGAGGACCGACTTGGCGGCCTTCAGCTGCTTCACCAGGTCGGCCGCCATGGCGCCCGCGGGCGTCACTCGCGTCGCGCACGCGGGCGTCACCCGCGACTACAAAGCCGACAACGGCTATGCACAGCGATCGTTCAAAACGATTGCCGCCTACTTAAGTTAGCGATCGGTATCGCTTCTCTGCTTCTCCCTCCTCCTCCCCGCCCTCCCCCAAGCGATCGCTATCGCTTCTCCTTCTCCTTCTCCTCCTCCTCCTCCTCCTCCAAGCGATCGCCATCGCAACCTCCCCCCCTCCCCCTCCCCCTCGCACGAGCGATCGCCATCGCTACATCCCCCGTCCCTCCCCCTCCTCCTATGATCCCTCCTCCACCTCCTCCTCCTCCTCTCTTGTTTTTGCAACCCGTAGGGTTCGGTCCGTGCACGTCCTACTCCCCCCTCCCCCCCTCCCCCAAGCGGTCGCCATCGCTGTTCCCCCCGTCACCCCTCCTCCTCCTTCTGGGGGGGGTGAAGCGACGGCGATGACGATGAGGAGAAGGAAAAAGATGAGGAGAAGGAAAGCGATGTCGATCGCTGAAAGGAAGGTGGATGATGATAAAGGAGATCACTGAGCGCCGCGCGCAGCCGCTCTGCCTCGTGGAGGCGCGCGGGGCTCGCGCGCGCGGGGCGCGGAGGCGCGAGGTGGGGTGCTCCGCGCGAGCTCGCGCAGGGGGCTCGCGCTTTGGCGCTCAGGCGCCAGCGCGACAACCTGCTGCAGCAGCTCGCGGAGGCGGATGCCCCCTCCTCCCAGCGATCGCCATCGCTCTCCCCCGAATCCTCCTCCTCCGCTTCCTCCCCTTCCTCCTCCTCCTCCACCTCATCCTTCCCCCTCCTCCCCCTCCTCGCCCCTCCCCCCACCCCCTTCCTCCCTTCACTCCACCGCCCCTCTCCCCCTCCCCCCGCCTCTGCAGACTGTCAACGCGGAGCAGACAGAGCGCGCCGCGCAGCTCTCGCTGCGGCTGGGGGAGGCGGGAAACGATGACGACGAGACGACGACGACGGCGGCGGCGACGACGACGACGAATGAGGCGGAGCGCGAGCTAGCGATCGCGATCGGCGAGAGGGACGCGGCGCTGCGGCGGGAGGCGGAGCTGAAGGCGGAGAACGCGCAGCTGAGGAAGGAGGCGCATGGGGGCGCAGCTGCTGCGGAGGGAGGAGCAGGCGCGCCTTCAGGCGGAAAATGCGCAGCTGAGGGCGGAGAAGGCGGAAAAGAAGAAGAAGAAGAAGAAGAAGAAGAAGGAGAAAAAGGAGAAGAAGGAGAAGGGGGCGGCGGCGAAGGCGAAGGCGGCGGCGAAGGCGGCGAAGGCCACGGCGGCGCGCGCCGCGGCGAAAGCGCCAGCGGCGGCGAAGGCGCCGCCAGCGCCGCCAGCGGCGCCAGCGGCGGCGAAGGCGCAAATGCCGCCGCCGTCGACTCCGCCTCCGCGGTGAGGCCGCGCGCCCGCAAGCGCGGAGCGCGCCGCGCGCCCGCATGCGCGAAAACAAAAGACCAGCGATCGTAATCGCTATCCCCTCGTCCTCTTCCCCCCACCCCGCCCTCCCCCAAGCGATCACCATCGCTTCTCTTCCTCCTTCCCGTCCTCATCATCCTCCTTCCAAGCGATCGACATCGCTTCACCTCCCCCAGCGATCGCCATCGCTTCTCCTCCTCCTCCTCCTCCTCCTCCTCCTCCTCCTCCTCCTCCAAGCGATCGCCATCGCTACCTTCCGCATCCCCCTCCCCCTCACCCAAGCGATCGCCATCGCTTCTCCTCCTCCCCCCCATCCAAGCGATCGACATCGCTACCTTCCCCATCCCCCTCCTCCCCACCCAAGCGATCGCCATCGCTACCGCGGCGAGCACCCACCAGGCGGCGCCGCGACGAGCTCCAGGTCGATGGGCAAATCCCAAATCCTGAAAAACCTCTTCAAATCCAGGTAACCTCCCCAAATCCAGAAAACCTCACCAAATCCAAAAAAAGATTCCCCCAAATCAGAAAATCGTTCCTGAAAACTACATCCACCTCCTCCTCCTCATCCCTCCTCCCCCTCCTCCTCCTCCTCCTCGTCCTCATCCTCGCCCTCCTTCTCGTCCTCTTCTGCGTGGGGGCCGCGGGCCGCGACGCCCCTGCGGCGCGGCGGGCGGGCGCGCGGCGGGAGGGGAAGAGAAGCGAAGGAGGGATGGAAGGAAGTTATAAGTTACTTATAAGTAACATATATGTTACTTATAAATATTGCATCTCAGCACGGGTAAGTAACTTAGCGGTAGTTATAAGTATCTTCCACCGTCATTAATAACCAGCGAAATACTTATAACTAACCTAAGTATAGTTATGCGACAAGACAAATACTTAAGGGCACATAGAAATAGTTAGAAATACTTAGGTACTTATCCCTTGCTATAAGTATCTTATACCTCGCTGTACCTATGGTGCAACTAGCATAAGAACCACCATTCTCGAAGCACGGCTTTCGTGACATCGCCCCTCCCAGGCATCCGAGAAGCACCCCGTCGCAGCACCTGGGTCCGCCTCGAGATTCTGGCCGGCAGGGTCCCCGAGCCGTGGTCTGGAGGGCCCCGAGGAGAGGCGGCCAAGCGGCAGCCCAGAGGTGGCCATCCCCGTCCCCGCCGGGAAAGCCCTGCCCCCGCTGCCCGACCTGCGCCCCTGACTGGGGACAGAAGGCCACACCCGTGCCCGCGCTGAGGGGCCCTGGCCGTCTGGGATGGGGATCACCTGGTCCGACGATGCTGGCAGAACACGCCCTGGGGGAGGTCCTGGGCCCGACCTCGGGAGGAGGGCCCAGAGGATCTGCATCGAGGCCCATCTTTGGCGGCACGCAAACCGGGGGCGTCGTGAGGGGGTCGGTCTTGCAACAGAAAAGAAGGGGGCTTTCCAGAGGGCGGGGGCCTTCTTAGAAACCATCCTGGCCTCAAATAGGCCTTCTTGTAGAAGCCTTCCGGCGCTTCTGAGAAGGCCCCGACGGTCTAAGCAGCCCCCTGCCTTCTTGAAGGGCTACTCCCCTCGCGCCCCGACGTGCGCGCGCCGCCAGGGGTACAGAGAAGCCGCGAAAAGGAGGGTTCGAAACTCAACGAACGCGGAGGGTTTGCAGGGTCTGGAGGGCGGCAGGGTTTGAGACGAGCCCAAAAGAGTGGGGACGCCAACGAGCCGGGGCTGGACGATGGAGAGGCAAGCTGGCCAGGGCTAGAAATGTCCCCTGCTTCCCTGTAGGCTGGAGGCGTTAAGAACCGTTGGTCACTGCACTGGGGGTGTGGATAGGCAAGACAAATCGTCATCCAAACGGGAAACCACATTGGATCGGAATGAGCGTCGGATCGGCCCACATAGGCACGGAGTCGAGATCACATCGGATCGACCGCACCAGGATGCATGGCAACGCCATGCGAACATCGAGCAGCACAGGATCGCCAGAATGTCGGAACCGAATCGGGTCGTGCTGGTATCGAATTGGATCGATCGGATCGCAACGGACTCTGGCATGGGCCTGTCGGTGCCGACTGGCGGACCCAACGACGCCTCACGGGCGCCGTGAGGTGCACAGTGGCCCTGCACCTCCAGTGCCTGGCAGCGCTCTTCGTGGGGAGAGGCAGCGCTACCTGGCCAGCCAGGAGGGCGACCGCCGACTCCCTGCGTAGTGCAGGACGACGGTTGAGGTCGCATCATGGCCACAATATTAGATCGGACCTGTCCCCCTACAAGGCGATTCTGGGCGAAAAACTAAAAATACTCAAAACACACTCCCAAACTGCCCAAAAGTTGTCCAAAGATGGTCCTGGACCATTGTTTGACTATCTTTGGATATCCCTCCTGCAGAGGGACAGGCCCGGCTCAAGCGCAATGCGGGAGGACGGCTGCGGTCGCATCGTGGCCACGAGGGCGTGGGTCAGAAGCGTGAGCCCCTCCGCCGAGGAAGCGAGGCCCCGTGGAGATGCCTAGAATGAAGGGGCCCTGGGACACACAAATAGATACACACAAATCAAAAAGATTCCCCATATGTCCTACATTTTTTGAGCTTTTGTCTTCCCCCCCCACTTCCGATATTTTCCCACATTTTCTGGGGAATCGCCGATGAAGTGTGTCCGTGTGTTCCTTTCCCTCCTGATAGAAGAAGAAAGCATGCCGAGGTGGAGGGCCAGGACACGAAGAACATACGGCCATGCCCCTGAAAATCAGGGCTTCTTGTGAGCCCTCGTGCCAGCAAGGCAACAAGCTCCTACGCCGAGAGTGGGGGGAGGACGGCAAGATTTCCTCGACGACGACGTGCACAAGGAGCCGGGTTACCATACTTTCATTATTCGCAGAGAAGCCTCCTGGATGGGGTCGGAGTAGATGGGGTCATAGGATCGCGCCGCATCGCCGATGCATCACCGATACATTGACGATGACTCGACGATGCGTCGGCGTTTTAGTAGGCGTGGAGAAAATCAGGCTCCACATCGAGCCACATCGCCGATGCATCGGCGATGCGGAGCAATCCGGCGACCCCATCTACTCCAGCCTCATCTGGAAGGCCTAGAATATCGCCCGTGACTGGCCGACGCTCCCCACCCTCATTGGTCGCGTCACGATTCGCGCCGGCGCCGTCTGGGAATTAGCAGTTCCTTCACCAGGGCGGCGCTGGCGCAAATGGCTATTATGTGACCAGCCCTTTCCCCCCCCCCACCTGGTCACGTCCATTATCGCCAGTGGATTAGAAAAACGGCCTCAAGAGGGCCCGGGGCCAAATTCGTCAACATCACCCGAGGCACTGCTGCGCGACGGGCCCCCACTGGCAGCTCTCCCGCGCCACCCTCCATGGGTGCAGGCCCGTGTGGTGCGATCGGCGCTGGCTTCCGACACGGCGTGGATCGTGTAACCTCATACGGTCACGGCGTTCCAATGCCACAGCTCGATCGATGTCGGCCGATTCTGGGCCACCGGCGGCGCTCGACCTTGAACGCCCGCGCTGGCAGAATCGAGATACGCGTCGGATCGGCCCGCACTGGCCTGGAATCGAGTCGAGTCGGATCGGCTGCGCCAAGATGCGCAGCAGCGCCACGCGAGCCTTGGGCCGCATCTCTCCATCGGAGTCTCGGAATCGAGTCGGATCGGATCGGGGCGGCCCGGATCGATATCGGATAGGATCGATCGGATCGAATGGACACCGGCTGGGGCTGACGCGGCCTTGACACGACCCGAACCCTGTCTCAGCGTCTTTTTGCCCTGTTCGCCTCGCGCCCCCCGTTCGTTCCCTTTGGTGAGCGTCTTTTTATTCGGCGTTTCGACATTGGGCGGACGAGGGAGGGTGGGAGGTCTCTGGCTCCGGGACCTCTGCTTCATGCGACTGCTTGGCACCGTGCGTCCCATGGGGGAGACTCCAGCTGCTCGAATCGGGCGCCCAAATCTGCCGAGATCCACTCCAGGAGAGGGGGGGGGGGTGCGAGGGAGGGCCCGCGCCAATCGGCAAAACAATAACAACAACGATCACCTACCGACCCGCGTTGCCCCCCCGAAGCAGCCCGCGCCCCAGCGACGCTCCCCGAGAGAGGGCCCTGCCCTCCTCCATCGTCCGCCTCGTCCTCCTCCCGAGGAGGACGAGGAGGAAGAGGAGGAGGAGGAGGAGGAGGAGGAAAAGAAGCAGGAGAAGCCCCCCCCCCCACCCTGGAGGCGCAGGTACAGCGTCTGGCCTTTTCGTCGGCGCGCTCATGGGGTGCACGAACATCACGTGGCTGGCCCTCGTGAGGTTCGTGCCCGAGGCGTGGTCCTGCGCATGATCCCTCGGGGGGCCAGCGGAGGCATCGAACAACATCGTCCCCGGGCTAATTTTTGGACTACTTTTGAGCACCCCTCCTGTAGAGGGACAGGCCCGCCTTGGCCATACGGGGAGCGAAGAGTGACATAAACATGCCAGCTCGGAGATCAGCGCGGCATTCTCGCACCCGCGCTGGACCCCCCCCTGGCGGCGCCTCTGGCGCCGCTCCGCGCGCCAAAGAGAGGTCCAGCGCGGATCCGAGAAATCAGCGCGGACCTCCGAGTTTGTTATGTTTATGTCAGAGGAAAAAGAACTATGCACATACACCGATTCTGGCCAGGCCCATCCTGAGCCCAGGATCGGTGCATACGCCCTCCTACCTTGGCCAGGAAGGCATATGCACCGATCCTGGGTCAAGGATGGGCCTTGCCAGGATCGGTGCATGTGCATAGTTCTCTTCGCCCGATATGTCTTTCTTCGTTCCCCTGGGGGAGGGCCCGGGGGACGACTTTGAGCGGATTCGGGCCTGGCGGAAGAGCCGCCGACGTCTCCACTGGCCCTCCTCCGACGGACAAGGACGAGATGGTAGAAATAGCACGGCAAGATTGGATCTGGGAAGGTTCGGGGAATTACAAAGTTTCCAGCGGCCCTCGGCCATACTTGCAGCACGGGGTACTGTTCAAAGTTCGCGGGGGCCACGAGGTGTGACACGGTCGGGCGCTGGTCAGAGAGAGCGGTGGGCTGCACCAGTAGCTAATTCAGGCACAAAGCGGAAGAGCAAGAGACGAGAGAACAAGACAGAGACGGAGCCCGCTCAGAACAAATACGTCGGCGCGGATGTGCCGGGGGGGAACATCGCGAGAAACGGGACACCAGCGCGAGGTGAATGCCCTGAGAAAGCCGGTGAACACCAGGATGCATGTGGACAAAACAAGACGGCGTCAGAGGTGGCGCAGCACGGGATAACACGAACCACTGGAAACCTTGGAACGCATCAAAAGAAAAAATAAACACACAATATACGTTCGAGTACCCTCGATTCTTTGAAGAGAGAGTTGAGGGGAACGACAGGGAGGGCACACTCAGGTGGGAAAGCATCGACCTCGAAGCGGCGATACGTCATCAGTAGATAAGCGTTTGGCACCGGATAGCGAATCCGAATTCTCCTGAGAGGTGTGACGGCCATCGGGCCCCTATCAGCGATGAATGGGCAATTGACGTTCAATCCTTCCCCGCTTAGCATTTCCTCCCTTGACGGTGCCCATGGAAAGAGCGAGAGAGAGAGAGAGAGAAAGAAAGAAACGGAGATAGTGAAAGCAAGCGAAAACAAACACAATGGATGTACATCTACAGACGCGGCCGGCGCCCGCGCCATGCATGTGAAGTCAACGATGCAAATGTGGCCGGCGTTCCAGCAGGGGCATCATTTCAAGAGTCTAGACGAACGAAGCATTCGCCAGAGCTGCACGTCGCCGCTGTTCCCAAGGCGAGGGTGCGACCAGAGCCCACTGACAGCGGGACCAGCAATAGGTTAACCACTCGGCAGCAGGTTAAGGGTGGGGGGGTGTAACATAAACAGACAGGCAGGCAGACGGAGGGACAACTATGCAACGACGAATTCGGCTTCAAACTATAATTTCGCGATGGCGCCCGTTGCCAAAACCGGCCCCCCCTTCCCCCTGGAAGCGTCACGACTAGCGCCAGTGCTGTCAGGGAATGGCCGGGGGTAGGTGGTTGCCAGGCGGCGCCGGCGAAAATCGCGACGTTGCTGGTCTCTCCCCGCCCCTCGATATCGCCCGTTTTCACGAGGCGCGCGTCTGTTTCGTCGATTTTGCTGTGAATTCCGATGCTTCGTGGATGTAATTTAGGTGCGTCTTTATACGTAGTAAAGAAGCATGATTAGACACGTTCAAACCCGCTTATTATACATGAGAACATTCATTAGGCACGTGCAATCACTTCGCCTCGGAAAATCAGACACGAGAGCATTTTAAACGCGGATAGACACGCTTAAACATGTTTAAACACATGTCGGCGCGTTCGACGTAGACACTGAAAGACACGGAAAGCGTAAGGACGCGTTTAGACACAAATAAGACACGCAACGACCCGTGCAAATACTGCAAGTATATTACACAGACATACGCGCATGAAAATCGGGTAGTGATTTGCCTGCGGGGGACGTAGATGGCACAGCGGTGGCACGTAACAAATTCGGGCATGAAATATTGTTCGGGAGTGCTGGCATCTATAAGGGGATGGGGGTAGGGTAGTTGGGAAGATGCAGTCGGGAAGTAGGGGAGAAGCAGGACGATGGGAAGAAGGAGGAAAATGATAAGGAGGAGGAGGAGGAAGTGAAAGAGAACAAAAAACAGGCTGGTGGGAACGAGAAATGAAGAGGAAGGGAAGGGAAGAGGAGGGCGAGGAGGACAAGGAAAAGCATGGCAAAGACTAAGAGGAGGATGACCAGGAGGAGCTCGAGAAGAGACGAATACCGAAAGGTGATTGTTTTGGAGGCGACGGGGAGGGGGGGGGGGAAAAGGAGGTGGGCGACGACACTGAGGCAGATTTAGAATGAAGAACACCCTGATGGGAATCAGGATGGTAAGAGGCGCGGGTGAAGGAGGGGGGCGATCAGGACATGAAGCACGGCGGAAAGTAGGAGGAGGAGCACGAAGAGGCCAACACATATTGCGGCGAAGACTGAGATGGAGCGGGGGAAATTGAGAAGCGGTGCGAAGTGGAAGGGGCAGGAAGCGCCACGAGGAGTGGGAGCTCGAGATAGATAGATGGCCCTCCCTCCTCCCCTTCCCCCCGCCTCCCAGCCTCTCTCCCTCGATGTCCTCGTCCTCGTTCTCGCCCTCCTCCTCCTTCCTCCCTTCCCCTCGGTGCCCTCGCTGACGTGCCCCCATCTCTTCAAATGTTTGTCCTACTCTCCGTTTTCCCACCCTCCAAGTGCTTACGCCCACCGCGTTCCCATCGTCATCGTCGTCAAAACCACCAACTTTGGGCTTGTTGGGAGGCTTCTTAGTAGCTTTTGGGGGCGCCTGAGGGATCTAGGGGTTCTCTTGGAGCCTTCCTGGGGCTTCTCAGGGGCGCGTCTGAAGCTTCGGAGGAAACCCTCGAACCATATTGGGGCGCGAATGGCTCGACATGTCAGTTTGTGCTCACGTTGTTGGCTTGCGTGGGATCTTGGATCGGCCTCGCGGGTCCAGCGCCGCCTGCGGATGGCCCCCCCGAAAGAGTGACCACCCCTGTGCACGACCGTGGGGACCAAGTTCAGGCGAGCTGGGCGAGGCGACAGCCTGTGGAATCTGGCTGTCTTGCCAATGTGCACTGAGAGCAGAGCGAATGTCAGACGGCAGAGATGGGCAGGAGTGTGCGGACTGCGAAGAAGGGCTCCGCAGTGTCGGCGCGCGGGTGCACGCGCGAACTGCACGCGGACGTCCAGCACGGCATCTGCATCTTCCGGCGACCGAAGATGGAGCGATACACGTCGGTCGGAAGAAGTAGGTGAAAACATGAAGTAGGAAGGCGGCTAACGTGGATTGGGTCCAGGCCCTCCCAGAGAAGAACAAAACACAGCAACAGCAAGCCGATTCTTGAAGTAGGAAGGCGCTTGAAGTAGATCGGGATCTGGGAATCCAAAAGTACCTACTTTCAACGACTGGCGTGTGCATGTGGCTGCGAGGATGCCCCACGCGAAATTACAACGCTCTGGCCGCATGCATCGGGTCCACAAACATGATGCTGAGGATGCCTCAAACGATCGCCAATCTCTGGTGAGTGGAAATGGAGCCGGAACATGTTCTGCGAAGAAGTCCCAGGCGAAATAGCCACTCTCTGGTCGCCAGAAAAATTCTCCGGTTGCTCGGAAAAGCGACCGGAGATTTGGGCGGAATCGCGATTTTCTGGTCTTCGCCCCATTTGGCGATTGTATGATTTTAAAGCGAGGATGGAGGAACCAGAGAATCGCGACCCCGCCCCATACTTCCTCTAAAAGCACTCTCCGGTCGCCTTCCTGAGCGACTGGAGAATCCCTGGCCTGGTCTCTGCAACGTTGTACCGGGGCCCCAGGGCCTACCGGGATCATCGTCGCACATCTTGCGCGACCTCTCCGGTCCGCACTCTTTAACCCAGCGGGTTGCACGGAGCATATTCTGCGTGTTTTCGTAGACTCGACAAACACAGCAAGTTTGGAGCAAATTAATTCTGTCATCGATCCCCTGCTCGCGCACTCCTCCATCCTCGACCCTCCTCGGGGTGCTGCTCCGCCGCGACCGTGTGCAGGCCGGCGCCCCGGCGCGAGGCGGCGGCGTGGCTCTCCATGCTGCGGGTCGCCGCTGCGAGCCGTCTCCGGGCCGCCTCGCGCGCCGCGGCACGGCAGCGCACGGTGTGCGCATACTCCATCTCTGCGTCGTCGCCTGCGGCTGGCGCGGGTGGTCGGGGGATGGGCGTGGGATCGAGCGGCATCGGATCGGCCGCTGCCAGGATGTAGAGCGGCGCCCCTGCAGGCATCGGGTGCATCAGGGCATCGGATCGGCTCGCAGCGGATCGATCGGATCGAAATGGGTCCCGGAGAAGTGGGGAGCGGGGATGAGCAGGAGGGGTTCAACCAGCCTCGGGTGCATCCCCATCCCTGAGATTCACGGGCCCAGGGCGATGACGATCTCTGGCGTGTGCCCTCCGAAGCCCAAAGGGGATCCTCCAGTGCGGCACCAAGATAAGGTGACCGATCACAAAGAAAGTGGTGTGCTTCAATCTGGCAAGGGTCGGGGGCGGCCGAGAAGGGGGGTGTCCAAGAGGGGGGGGGGGGGGCAAACATGGCCGGCGGCATGTGCGCGGCCCATGGGGGGGGGCCAGGGACGTAATGAAATACGAAGAGGCGCCATGAGATCTGGGGAGGTACCATGGCCCCCGCCATGATATCCCCCCCCCTCTAGACATCACCCCCCTCTGGGCCGCCCCCGAAAGGGGGGGGAGGACGGAGCCGTCACAAAAGAAAAGACGGCATAAACACAAACTGTTTGCGATCCGCGCAGATTTCTTGGATCTGCGCTGAACCTCGGAGCGCGCCAGGGGGCGGCGCCCGAGGCGCCGCCGAGGGGCCCAGCGCGGATATCCAAGAACTCCGCGCGGAGCGCCAAAAATTCATGTCTTCTCGTATTCGGAAGTGGGAGGACGCCTGGCCAAGGTGCTGCCTGGACAGGATCGGTGTTGTCGTATAGCTGGTGCCATCCGAGGGAGGGGGTCTGTTTTCGGCGTCGCACTTCTGGCTACGTGTGTAGAGTCGGCAGGCGTCCTTCGGTGTGGTCAGACGACGGGCTCTTGTAACCCTCTTCGATCTGAGCACGGGCGCATCGTTGCTAAAACTTGTTTAAACCTGGTATCTGCCAACGTCGCCGCGCCAGACGGGTACTGGAGAACGGACGGCTGGAACAACAACTAGAATCACGGGAACTTGGGTCCGTTGTGCACAGGGGGTCTGTGATGAATGACTCGAGGGAGGGAGAAGGAGGCGGGAAGGGGTAGCTGGGAGCGTGCGAGGGGGGGGGTGGAGAGAGCATCCAGCAACGACGACAAGGAGCTTGGGCCCCATGGTCGTGGAGGAGCAACGCCGAATGGCATGCGAGCGTTGGGTAACTGCGCCTCCGCGAGGCCGCCGCACAGTCCGGGCGTCGCCATTTGGGCACGTGCCAGAGAGCGATCGGTGACCTCCGCACCCTGCGCACGCGGAGCGCGTTCGAGCGATCTAACCTTCTGTCGGGCGTGTCCCCCTATAGGGGGATGTTCGACGAAACATAAAACATACCCCAAAAATGCCCCAAGAAGTTGAAACAATACGCAAAAAATAGTCCCCAGACTATTTCTTGACTATTTTTTTATTATTTTTGATTTTTCCTCGAAGATCCCCCTGTAGGGGGACAGGCCCGACTTACGTCTAACCGAAGCGCTCGTACGTCACGACGAACTTCTGGGAGGACGGGAGCGCCTTCTTGGCGTTCGCACGCGCCTCCGCGTTCAGGACCTCGGCGGTACCCCTCAGACCCTTCACGATGGCGTCGTTGCCGCAGACATAGATGTGGACCTTCTCCTGTAGCAGGACGAGAGGCGGCACCGCAACAAGCTTGTCCGCCATCGGGGATGCCTGTCCCAGCTTCGGCTGGAAAGCTTCTAAACTTTCCAGCCGCCCGCCCCAGGACAGGAGCCCCCCATGGCATACCAAACTATACCATGTACTTCTCCGTTCGCACACTCCTGGCAGCCCCAATGCCTCCCGATCGCCCTCAACTCCGCCTCGAAGTCGGGCCTGCCGAACGCAACCGGCACCAGCGGCTCGGCCGGCGCCGCGCCGCCCCCTGGACTGGCCGCACTGTCGGCCCCGCCGAGCCTCCCCAGGCTGGCTGCGGAGCGCAGGGCCCTCGCCGGCCACACGCAGGGACTGACCCCGGGCAAGAGTTCTGAAAGGGGGCGTCCCCCTACAGAGGGATTATCGACGACCATTTAAGCATACTCTAATAAAAATAGCCCAAAAAGGTCCGAAATTATTTAATCGCTTCGCTCATTCCGCCGGCCCGTATTGTGCCATCGCAGGCGTTTGCTTGCGCGTTCGTGGCCTCTTGGAGCCTCGTTGGGGCCGTTTGGGGCCTCTTGGCGCCTCTTTTGAGGCCTCTTGGAGAACTCGGGAGGCCTCCAGGGGGCCTCCTGATTCATTTTTTTTTTTTTTTTTTTTTTTTTTTTTTTTTTTTTTTTAAAAAAAAAAAAAAAAAAAAAAAAAAAAAAAAAAAAAAAAAAAAAAAAAAAAAAAAAAAAAAAAAAAAAAAAAAAAAAAAAAATCCCTGGATTATGTTTGGATATTTTTGTTGACTACGTTTGGGGTATTTTTAATTTTTCGTCGAACATCCCCCTGTAGTGGAGAGCCGTCGGGCCCAGGTTGGAGGCACGAAATCCTGCCTGACGGGGCCGTCGGAGAAGCGAGGGGGCCAAGTCTGAAGCGGCGGCAAGCCCGAGGTGGTCCTCAGAACTCCGACGTCGCTTTCTTTCGTTCACCTGGGACCCCGGAGGTCTGTTTCCCTTGCCCTGGACCAGCTTGTTGTCCTAATCCTAAGTAGTTGTCCGACGGCACCGGGGCCCTGCAAGGGCCCCAAAGGGGCCGAAACCTTTCAAAATCCATCCGCCGCGACAGCCTTTGGAGAACCTCAGCAGAAAGACACACTCCCGGAGGTCCGCGCGCAAGCCCCTCCTCCCCCGCGCGCGGGAGGCGCTGCCAGGGGGCCCCAACGCCGATTCGAGAAGTCCGCGCGGAACCCCGGAAACGTTTGTCTACAATGGAGGCCCGACCACACAGAAACCTTCCACGAGAGACCCAACCCAGAGGCCCCAGGACGTCCATGGATGTCTGGGGTGGGACACGCCTTCCACAGCAAAACCATCGAAACTCGGGGCACCCTGGAGGCAAGCAGGGTGCTTCTTGGCATTGGTCTCCACTGTATGTCACTGTTTGTTCCCAGATTCCGCACGACGAAAGGAGCTGGGGTTCGGTCGGGCATGTGCCCCTACAGGCGGATTTGAACAACACATAAGAAATAGAAAAACATGAAAAAGTCAAACAAAATCGCCCCCAGACTATTTTCTTATTATTTTTGAATATCCCTCCTGTGGAGGGACACGCCCGACTTCAAGCTTGGGGCCACTCTTGCGAAGGGCCACCCTTGCGAGCAGCCGGCCTCGAAGCGCACGAGTCCGCGCGGAAGCGGCTACGGCTGCGCAGGAGGCCCTCCGCCCAGTCCTGCGAGGGCGCGGCCCGCATCCGCTGGGCCGGCGCGCTGTTTGCGCTCGAGGGCGTCGCCAACGGCGGCGAGCGCTGCGGCGGCTGGGCGAGCGCGTGGCCTGGAATCTGGGCGCCGGGAGCTAGTAGTGGAGGCCAGTCCCCATGAAACCTTCCACAAGAAGCCCAACCCTGAGACCCCAGGACGTCCATGGATTTTTGGTGGGGACGTCACGCTGTCCATCGCAAAACCATCGAAACCCACGGCACCCTGGAGGCAAACCAGGTGTTTCTTGGCGTGGGTCTCCATCGTACGGAAAGGATGTGTACGATGCCAAGCAGAACATGTTGTCCTATATTAACAGCGGCCGCTGTCGGCCAGGGTTGCCTTCTGTCTCAGATTGACAACGTCCGCTGCAACACCGACAGCGACTTCTGTTCAAAATGATCCAGAACTACTGTCGATCGTCGTATCCACTCTATCCGTACCCATCTCGCTCGTGCCGATGGAAGGACACCTGCAGTCAGGACGCTCAGGGTAAGGAACAGTTCGGATCCGGGGGGGGCGCGCCAGTCCTTCGGTGCTTCCATGGCTGTTTCTCCCAGTGCTCCTCGTGCACCCAGGCGCCTCGTTCATTCTTTTGAGTTCTGTGAGGTAGCAAACATTCGGATGACTGCGCGGGCGGGATGTCTGGGGTCGGCGCCGGATCACTGAAGGGGCCCTGGGACACACAAATAAATACACGCAAATACAAAGATCCCCCATATTTTCTTATATTTTCTGGGCTTTTGTCTTCCCCCCAACTTCCCATATTTTCCCATATTTTCGGGGGAATCGCAGATTAATTGTGTCTGTGTTTTTTTCCCTCCTGAATCACCCTCCCCCTGTCTGGCGGAGTGCGCCAGGGGCGGGGTCCGAGGCGCCGCCAGGGGGCGAATCTGCACGACCCTGCGAACATGCATGCTCATGTGTGTCCCATCCCCTGAGCATAGCAGGGTTATCATCATCAGTTTGATGTCTCCGTCTCGTCACGCCCGCAAGCTCCCTCTTCCTCTTCTCACTCAAGCGAAGACTCATCCTCAGACTCGCTGGGCCTCATACCCACTCACGCTCAGACTCGATCGCACTCAGACTCACTCCTACGAAGACCACCCTGACTCGGATCCACTCACACTTCGAGCAACTCATACTTAGACTCGCTCTCACAGACCACGGAAAATCAGATCTCTCAGACTCAGACGCAAATATCCTAAGACTCACTCGTAGTCGAACCAACTCGCAGATACTCCGACTCAGTCATACTCAGACCGCCCACACTCACACCAACTCATACTCAGCTTTGTCATGCCCATACTCATACACACAAGCCGCTCACACTCGGATCGTACACGCCCAGGCTGACTCATTCTCAGACTCACTCACACTCAGACTCACACACACCCTCTCAGTCTTTCGTACTGAGGCTCACTCATAGCAAGACCCACTCGTACTCGGAAAACTTGTCTCCCCATGGCCACCGCGATGTAGCAGGCATCGCAGATGAGCGCCCCATGGGAGACGCCATGGAGTACGACACCTGCTCGCTCACGCCCACATTGTGGACATGCTCGAGCGAGGCGCTCGCCATGCACCCGTGACCACAGCGATGCAGCAGGCCTAGCACTCGAGAGGCACGAGGAGCTGCCAAGGGGATTGGCACTCGCCTGCTCGCGTTCAGATGCGGGGTGTGTCTTGAGCGGGGCGCTCGCTGTGCACCTCCGAGTCCCCTGCCTTCAAGCACCACGATCGCAGCGATGTAGCAGGCATGGCCCTTGGGTACCACAAGGAGGCACCACCGAGGAGGAAAGACACTTGCCCGTTCGTGCCCAGAGTGTGGGCATGTCTCGAGCGAGGCGCTTGTTGTGAACCCACGACGCCTCGATGGACGCCCCCCAGGGGGGAGCCGCCAGAGGGGAAGAATACGGCGGCGGAGAGATGGCAGCATACAACAGTGGAGGGAAGCGGAGAGGAGCGCTCACACCCGGACTTGCACATGCTCATTCTGACTCGCGGATGAGTGTGCCCATGCACAGGTATTCAGACGAGGGCATGCCAGAAAGGAATCGGCCCCAAATACAATGGAGGCGCGACCACATGAAACCTTCCACAAGAAGCCTAACCCCGAGACCCGGGGACACTCATGGACTTCTGGTGTGGGGACGCCACGCTCTCCATCGCAAAAACATCGAAACCCAAGACAGCCAGGGCACTCTGGCGGCAAACAGGGTGGTTCTTGGTCGGCAGCGGTCCCAGCTGTAACTCTCACAGCCTGGATCAGCCAGAGGGCATCGACGGACCCCGTCAAAACTGACACCCGGCACGAGCGCCGCGTCTGGCTTTCAATCCACACTTCGTCCGTCACCCCGCCGGGTGGGACAATAATGCGGGCATCCCCGGCCACGCCGTCGAGGACGCGCAGCCGATGGAGAGACCACCCTGGGCCCCGACGGCCTCCGAAGAGCTTCCGAAAATCACCCCAAACGTTCGAACCCCGATGTTCGTCCTCCTCCTCCTCTTGGGCGCCCGAATTATCCGGGGTCACTCGGGCCCGGGGTAACTTGGGTTCGGAGTCCCGAATAACGAACCCGAGCTAGCCGTGACCCGGAGTTACCCCAGATGACTTGGGGCTCTGGACGCCCGAATTCTGCAGGGTAGCTCGGGCCCGGGGTAACTCGGCCTTGGGTTCCCGAGAAACAAACCGGAGTTAGCCCTGACCCGGGTTACCACAGATGATTCGGGGCTATGATCCACCTCCTACTCCTCCTCCTCCTCCTCCTCCTCCTCCTCCTCCTCCTCTTCCGACCCAGGGGTCAGCCTAAATTTTCGAGCAGAAACGCAGGACCCCCAAGGGCCTTGTCCTCCTCCTCCTCCTCCTCATCCTCCTCCTCCTCCTCCTCCTCCTCCTCCTCCTCCGCCTCCCTCCTCCTCCTCCTCCTCCGCTTCCCTCCTCCTGACCGAAGACCCCAAGGCAGTCAAACCGAAAAACCCTTAAGCCCAAGGACCCTCAGGCCCCATGGCCCTCAGGCCTGAAAGACTTAAAACCTTCAACCTGCGGCCCTGAGGCCTCGAAGACACGAGGACTATAAGACTCTGTTGCCATGAGACCTGGAGGCCCTAAGGCTATCATATTATAAGGCCCTCGGCCCCTGAGACACTACGGCCATAGTACCCCGAGACGAGCCCCTAAGGCCCTTAGACCTTTAGGCCCTAGGACACGCTGACTCTGGGGCCATGGTGTGATCCCGCCCGCCCTAAAGGAATCCCTTTGGAATCCGCCACAAAAGGAACTCCTTTAAGGCGGACGTACAAGTTGACCGACAGCTCAAGGGGTACCAGGGGGAATAAATGCGGGAAAAAGAGCAAGGGAAAAAGAAACACATACTAAAAAAACGTATGGGACTCGAACTTGTTTGAAGAATTGTTAGATTGGTACCTCCGCCACACAAGGGATCCTTTTGTAACCCGCCACAAAAAGAATCCTTCTGGAATCCGCCACAAAATGGATCCTTATGCATTCCGCTACAATAGGAATCCGTGTGTAATCCGCCACAAGACGAATAGAGGGATTCTTTTGTAATCCGCAACAAAAAGGAATCCTTGTGTAATCCGCCACAAAAGGACTCCTTTTGGAATCCGCCACAAAGGGAATCCGTTTGGAATCCGCAACAAAAGAAATCCATGTGCAATCCGCCGCAAAAGGAATCCTTTTGGAATTCGCCACGGAATACATTTCTTTAAGGCGGACGTACAAGTGGACTGACGGCTCAAGGGGTACCAAGGAAAAAAGAAACAATAAAAATAACAAGAGAAAAAGGGGGAGAAAAAAGAGAGAACAAAAAAAATAGTATGGGACTCTCTCGTTTTTTGATGAATGTTTGGTGTGGTACCCCCGCCACAAAAGAAATCCTTTTTGCAACCCGCCACAATAGGAATCCTTTTGGAATTCGCCACACAAGAAATCCTTGTAACCCGCCACAATAGGAATACATGTGTAATCCGCCACAAAAGGAATCCTGTTGTAATCCGCCACGATAGGAATCCTTTTGGAATCCGCCACAAAAGGAATACTTCTGGAATCCACCAAAAAAGGATCCTTATGCAATCCGCCACAAAAGGAATCCGTTTGTAATCCGCCACAAAAGGAATCAAGGAATTGTTTTGGAATCCGCTACAAAAGGAATCCTTGTGTAATCCGCCACAAAAGGAATCCTTTTGGAACCCGCCACAAAAGAAATCCTTCTGGAATCCGCCACAAAAGAAATCCTTTTGCAATCCCCCACAAAAGGGATCCTTTGGGAATCCCCCATAGAAGGAATCCTTTCGGAATCCGCCACAAAAGAAATCCTTTTGCAATCCCCCACAAAAGGGATCCTGTTGGAATCCACCATAAAAGAAATTCCTGTAAGGCGGAGGTACAAGTTGACCGACGGCTCAGGGGGTACCAGTGAAAAACATATGGAAAAAAGTTTAAAAAAAAGCGCATGGGACTCTCACGTTTTCTGATGAGTTGTTGGTTGGGCACCCCCGCCACAAAAGGAATCCTTCTGCAATTCGCCACAGAAGAAATCCTTTTGGAATCCGCAACAAAAGAAATCTTTTTATAGCCTTCCACAATAGGAATCCCTTCGTAATCCGCCACAGAAGGAATCCTTTTACAATCCGCCACAAAAGGATTACATAAGGATTTTCGCTGTGGAATATTACCACTTGAACCCAATTCGCCACAGGGGCCCAGGACCGGAGGGCCTCCAAACAAGCAAAAACAAAAAAACAAGAACAAAGCAAAACAAACAAAACAAGCTGAGACTCTCTGCGTTTTTCAAACCTACGTCCAGAATGCAATTAAAATAACTTGTATGTTGATTGTACTCAGCTTGATCTGCAAAATCCGATCGTGTACGACCCAAATGTATTTGAATTTAATTGTAGTCTGATCGTAGATGTGAAAATCGCAAAGAGTCCCAGCTTGTTTTGCGTTTTGTGCGTTGTTCTTGCTTTTTTTTGGGCTGGTATCCCCCTGGGCCCTTGGGCTTGGGTTTCAAAAAGATTTCCTTGGTGGAATATTACCACTTGAACCCAATTCGCCACAGGGGCCCAGGACCTGAGGGCCTCCCAAAAAAGCAAACAAAATCAAACAAAAACAAAAACAAAGCAAACAAACACAACAAGCTGAGACTCTCTGCGTTTTTCAAATCTACGTCCAGAGTATAATTAAAATCACTTGCATTTTAATTGTACACAGCTTGATCTGCATAATCCGATCGTGTACAACCCAAATGTAATTGAATTTGAACGTATTCTGATTGTATTTGTGAAAAACTCGCAAAGAGTCCCAGCTTGGTTTGCTTGGTTTGGTTGTTTTTTCTTGCTTTGTTTGCCTTTGTTCCTTTGTTGGCTGGTACCTCCCTAGGCCCTTGGGTTTGGGTTTCAAAAGGATTTCCTTTGTGGAGGATTACGAGAGAATTTCTTTTGTGGCGGACTAGAGAAAGAAAGAGAGAGAAAGAGAGAGATAGAGAGAGAGAGAGAGAGCGAAGAAACTCGACATGATAATGAGAAACACAAATTGTGCGAAGCCTCGAAAACGCTTACACGAGCCTTGTTCCACTGTTCCAAGGGGCGGAGATCCAACCCTTACCCTCCCCCTCCCCCTCCTCCCTCCCCCTCCCCCTCCCCCTCCCCCTCCCCTCCCCCTACCCCTCTCATCCCCTCCCCCCTCCCTCCTCCCTCCTCCCTCCTCCTCCTCCCCTCCTCCTCCTCTCCTCCTCTCTCCTCCATCCTCCTCCTCCCTCCTCATCCTCCTCCTCCTCCTCCTCCTCCTCCGCATCTCCCCCTCCTCCTCCTCCCCCCTTCTCCTCCTCTCCTCCTCCTCCTCCGCCTCCTCCTCCTCTCCTCCCTCCTCCTCCTTCTCCTCCCCCCCCTCTCCTTCTCCTCCTCCTCCTCTCCTCCCCTCCTCCTCCTCCTCCTCCTCCTCGAGTTTCGCTCTGGGGGAGCCGTTTGGCGCCGAGGTCAGCGACGTCTGCTGGGAGTCCGCCCGCGGACTCGCCTCGAGCGGCGGCGGGGCGGAGCGGCCCGGCGACCTGGCGCTGGGCATGGCGTCGGGCGGGCGCTCCTCGCGGAGCGCACGAAGAGGAGGAGCAGGAGGGGAGGAGGAGGTAGGAGGAGGAGGAGGAGGAGGAGGAGGGGAGGAGGAGGGGAGAGGAGGAGGAGGAGGAGGGGGGGGAGGAGGAGGAGGAGGAGGAGGAGGAGGAGGTGAGGAGGAGGAGGAGGATGGAGGAGGAGGAGGAGGTGGAGGTGCAGGAGGTGGAGGAGGGGGGGAGGAGGTGGAGGAGGAGAAGAGGAGGTGGAGGATGAGGAGGTGGAGGTGGAGGAGGAGGAGGTGGAGGAGGAGGAGGAGGAGGTGGAGGAGGCGGAGGAAGAGGAGGAGGAGGAGGAGGAGGAGGAGGAGGAGGTGGAGGAGGTGAAGGTGGAGGTGGAGGACGAGGAGGAGGAGGAGGAGGTGGAGGAGTTGTGCGGATAGCAAGCGGGGACGCGCAAGGATATACCGAACGAATGGGCGAGAGAGGGTCAGCTCTTCTTCTGTGTCTGAAGCCCAGCGCTTGCGCGCCAGGCGCCAGCTTCCAGGCCTGCTCAGCTTCTCCGCTGGGCCGAAGACCTGCTGACTGTGAACGCCACGATGGAGAACCGACAGGAGCGAGCATTTAGTGAACACCCTGGGCGCGTTCAAACGCACAAGGACGTACCAGTACTTTGTGTCCTCCTTGGAGGTGTGCGTACGACCTGGACAGATTGCATAACCATTGGTATCAACATAAAACTAAGAGGTCCGCGCGGATTTCTCGGATCGACGCTGGGCCCCCCTCCCTGGCGCGGGGAGCGCGCCAGGGGCGGCGCCGGAGGCGTCGCCAGGGGGTCCAGCGCGGATCCGAGAAATCCGCCCGGACCTCTGAGTTTTCATGCTTATGTCATTCTTCGCTCCCCTAATATTGGGGTGACGCCGACAAACGGGGTTTTGTAGCGACGATGGTAGGAGGAGACCGCCGCATGGCCTGGGCCAGTCCTCCCCGACCCACCCCATGGCCTCGCGGACCGTGGCCGCGCCCCCAACGGATAGACGGGGCGCGTCTGTCCGCGCATGCCCTACTCGGAACGCATCTAAAGCACATATATATATATATATAGCAATCTTATGTGTATGTATACGTATACATACACACACGTGTCATATCCATACACACATGCGACCGCGCACCCACGGGATCGCATCGGAATCCTCTCCTGACGGGAAAAGGTATGGGCATGGGACGTCCGGCTCGGGGGGGTCGTCGACCTGAAATCGGCAATACGTCGCCGACAGATCGGCGACAAGCACCCCATGGCGAAAACCCACTGTCCTGGGCCATCGGGAACCCACTCCGTGATCAACTGGAGATTGGAGATTGGAGGTCGATGCGTCCACCCTCAGGCTACCCCCCCGAACGCTGCCCCTGATGACCGCGAGGGCGTGGATCGTGCCGACTTCAGCGGTGGTCTCTGACAACGCGGCGATCGTTCAACCTTGAACGATCGGCCGTTTCCGAAACGTCAGATCGTTCGACATCGACCGCTTCTGGCTCGCCGGCGGCGTTCAACGTTGAGCGATCGCGGCGGGGTCGCCGCTGGTCGACACGACGCGAACCTGCCGTATAGTCGGGGCTCCATGGATAGGACACACGAGAGGACACCAGAGCTTTCCGAGGGCTACATTACCACAGGAATGTAGCAGGCTTGGGTCGCGAAACAAAGGAAACAAGGTTACCCTTGATTTGGCAAGGTCGACCTACTAATCAACCTCGACTTGAACGGTTTCCCACAGGGCCGTAGGCGACCCGAGGAGGAGGAGGAGGAGGAGGAGGAGGAGGAGGAGGAGGAGGAGGAGGAGGAGGAGGAGGGAGGAGGGAGAGGAGGAGGAGGAGGAGGAGGAGGAGGACGAAGTAGAGGAGGAGGAGGAGGAGGAGGAGGAGGAGGAGGAGGAGGAGGAGGAGGAGGAGGAGGAGGAGGAGAGGAGGAGGAGGAGGAGGAGGAGGAGGAGGAGGGCAGGAGGAGGAGGAGGAGGAGGAGGAGGAGGAGGAGGGGGAGGAGGGGGAGGAGGAAGAGGAGGAGAGGAGGAGGAGGAGGAGGAGGAGGGGGAGGAGGGAGGAGGAGGAGGAGGAGGAGGAGGAGGAGGCAGGAGGAGGAGGAGGAAGGAGGAAGGAGGAGGAGGAGGAGGAGGAGGAGGAGGAGGAAGAGGAGGAGGAGGAGAAGGAGGACGGGCCGCCTAATTAAGCTCTTCAGAGAAACCCTCCACCTCGACCGTATGCTCGCCGCTCGTGACTGCCCCGATCCCTCCCCCCCTGCGCCCGGCCCAATCCTCGGCGGCTGGCTCGGGCGCGCCGGCCTCTCCCTCGTCGTGGCTCGCCGTGGTGAGGTCGCTGAGCCACAGCACGTCCAGCTCCGACCTGGTCGGGGGCTGGGGGTTGTGCACAGTTGCGCCCGAAAAGACGCCCCCAAAGTGGATGGTTTGTAAAAAGGATTACACCAACAAAAACAATCAATGGATGGTTTGAAATGAAATCAATGAAGAGATCGACCGGGACCCTGGAAACCCGGAACCCACCGAAATCGGCCGGGAACCAATCACCAGGAACCCGGGAACCCGGAACCGGGAAACTGGGAACCCAGCCGGCCACCAAAATCGGTGGGACACTTTCGCCAAATCTTTCAATTTCCGCTAGGAATCATTCAGTGCAAGCACTGATTCGGGAAAAATGGCATCCCCTCGGGACACGATGCTTGTACACCAACCCCGCAAACAAGCTGGTCGGGCACAAGGCACGCGGGTGAGGGAGGTGGGAACAAATCGGCCTCCGAGGCCTGGTTGGTAGCTGCCGCGCACAAATCTTCACTTCGTGCTTGTCCATCTGGGCGCCTCTCCTTGATTTCGGCCCGATGCCCGTGGTCGGGCCCCGGGGCAGGCAGAAACGAATCCGGAAGGGGGGCAAAAACCCTCGAAGCGGTTGGGACCTCCAGGAACGCGTATTTAGAGAGTCAAATCGTCGGATGTATGGAAGGGTGTCCCTGGCCCAAGGTTTGGGCGCCCGAATTATCCTGGGTAACTCGGGCCCGAGGTAACTCGGGCTTGGATCCACGAAAAACGAACCCGAGTTAGCCCTGACCCGGGTTCTCCCTGATGATTTAGGGCTCTGGACGCCCGAATTATCCGGGGTAACTCGGGCCCGGGGTAATTCGGGTTCGGATTCCCGAGAAACGAACCCGAGTTAGCCCTGACCCGGGTTCTCCCTGATGATTTAGGGCTCTGGACGCCCGAATTATCCGGGGTAACTCGGGCCCGGGGTAATTCGGGTTCGGATTCCCGAGAAACGAACCCTAGTTAGCCCTGACCCGAGTTCTCCCAGATGATTTGGGGCTCTGGACGCCCGAATTATCCGGAGTAGCTCGGGCCCGGGGTAACTCGGGCTCGGATTCCCGAGACACGAACCCAAGTTGGCCCTGACCCGAATTACCCCTGATGATGTGGGGCTCTGATCCTCCTCCTCCTCCCACTCCTCCTCCTCCTCCTCCGACCCAGGGGTCAGTCAAGTGTTTCAAACAGAAATAAGACCCCCAAGGGCCTTGTCCCTATCCTGATCCTCCCCGTCCTCCTCCTCCTCTTCCTCCTGCTCCTCCTCCTCCTCCTCCCTCCTCCTCCTCCTCCTCCTCCTCCTTCTCCTCCTTTCTCCTCCTCTTCCTCCTCCCCAGCGAAAGCAACCTCAAAGGACTCAGAGGTGAATGTAAGGAGCGCTTCCAAAACAAGTTCTCCCAAGGTGCGTGGTCCCTCCTGGCAAGCGGCCGTCATCCCAAGAGCAATATGAAGGCCCGTCCCCGACTTTCCCTGCCCATCCCTGCGGCCCAGCTCCTCAAGGAAGGAGGGGCGACGTAGGGAAGAAAGCCAGCTTAAGAGGAGAGCGGATGTAACCCCCAGGTTTCGGTTAGGGTCGGGTCGGCCTAACCCTAGCCTCCCTCATTAGCATGTGATGGTCCTCCTCCTCCTCCTCCCCCTCCTCCTCCCTCCTCCTCGTCCTCCTCGTCGTCCTCCTCCTCCTCCTTCTCCTCCTCCTCCTCCTCCTCCTCCTCCTTCGAAAGCCAGTTTTCCGCGCCGCGCCGGAGCTCCCCTGGGGCCCCCCCCTGCAGGCACCGCGGCGGCACGAGCCCGACCGAGACCAAGGTGGCGACCAGAACTGGGGAGCAAAACCGGGAGAACTGGGGACCAAAACTGGGGATCAAAACTCGGGGAGCATAGCCTCAATGATGAAAGCTGGGAAAATCAAGGGATGCCGATTCCGCTGCTCCCCAGACCTCTCCATGGGTGCGTTCTGACGGGCAGATCGAGGACAATCTAGCCGCGGCGACGAGGGCCTCCCGGGAGGCTCAGCAGGGCGAACAACGGGAGAGCGGCAGAGGTAGCCGCAGCCGTTCCTCCAGCATCCCCGCCCAACAAGAAGCAGCCAACAGGAAACATGAACATCGGAACCACGTGACACCTAAGCACCACTTCTGGGAACACCCAGACCTTTCTGCGGCAACGCATGCGGACCGACGCCAGATCGACGGTACTCGACGTCAAGTCGGCGCTGTCTCATCGACGCCCAGACGACGCAAAGCAACGGCACTCTGACGACGGAGCTGCGAGGGTGCGCAAGGCTCTTGTGATTTGCCGCCGAGAGGCCTACGATATCTACACAGATCGCCTGCCCCAAGCCTGGCCCGTGACCGGGAGCGGTGTATAGACGCCCTCCTGGCCTGGCCAGGGAGGCAGATGCACCGCTCCTGGGCCCAGGATGGGCCAGGCCTGGGGCAGTGGAGGGAGGGAGGGAGGGAGGGAGGGAGGGAGGGAGGAGGAGGGGAGGGAGGGAGGGGGGGGGGAGGGAGGGGAGGGAGGAGGCCGGGGATGGAGGAGAGGGAGGGAAGGAGGGAGGGAGGGGGGGAGGGAGGGAGGGAGGGAGGGGGGAGGGAGGAGGAGGAGGGGGAGGAGGAGGAGGACACGCTATGTGCGCTCGCGTCATATATGACGTCCTACCCCTCCCTCCCATCCCTTACCATGGCGCTTATTTTCTCTATCCGCGGACGCGTGTCGTAGCGGACCTGTGGCTCCGCGCGCGAGTGCGTAGTGGGTGGTGGTGCACGTGCACGTGCGTGCGTGGTGCGTGCGTGAGTGCTGTTCGTGCGTGCGTGCGTGCGGCGAGCGTGAGTGCGGCGTGCGTGCGGAGTGCGTGCGTGCGTGCGTGAGTGCGTGGTGGTGGTGGTGGTGGTGGTGCTGGTGGTGGGGTTTGTGGTGGTGGGGTGGTGGTGCGGCGCGGTGGTGGAGGGCGGATGGGCGCGCGAGAAAGAGGCCCGCGCTGGGGCGAGAACGCCATCCTGAACGACGGAGGCCAAACACCGATCCGAAAATGAGGCCCACGCTGCAGCGGGAGCACGATTCGGAACGAGTCGGGAGCAGAAATGAGGCCGGCGCCTCAGCGAGAGCAGCACTTTGGAAAAAACGCAAGCTAAAACCCAACTCCCGGGAATCCTGTGTAGTAAAAAAAGAGTACGCGGGGGGGGGGTCTAATACTTTCAGGCCGCCATCGGGGGAAGAGGGAGAGCAGTATTCACATTGAGTAATTGTGGAGGGAGGGGGAGCGGGGAGGGAGCCTGTTGACCCAGCACCAAGGCAGCTGCGGCGCCGTGAGCACCCTCTGGGCGTCGAACTCCTCGCGGAACGCCGCCCTGTCGGCCCTGCTCTGGCGCTTCACCGCCTGCCGGAAGAGGTAGGCGGCCGCGTCGCCCTCTGCCTGCCGGCATCAGCAGGGAAAGAAAACGCTGCACAGACATGCGGTCAGAAGTGATACCAAGGAGCTGCAGGAAAGACAGTCAAGATGCAAGCCCCTTGGACGCCCATGGCGAAGCATCTTCTAGGGGGATCGGCCGTCGAGAGTGGTTAAGGACGCACCGAGGAGGAAAGGATGCAGTGGTATCCTTGGGAAGGTTACCAATCCTTACCATCGGCTTCGACTGTACAAATAACAGTTCGTGGCTGTGTGTGCTGATGTTTCGATGTAGAGGCCTCCCAAATGGGGTCCGAGTAGATGAGGTCAGAGGCTCGCGCCGCATGGCCGATGCATCGACAATGCATCGGCGATGCATCGGCAACGTCGAAGTGGAGAAACTCCACCTCATCATCGAGCCGCATCGCCGATGCATCGGCGATGCGCGGCGATCCTCCGACCCCATCTACTAAGAAGTCCAGGTCAAGGGAGCCTCCCGTGCCAAATCGAATCAACGCCGACCGACGCCAGTGGTCGCTGATCGACGTCGGTCGGCGCCAAGGGAACGCCTCCTGGACTCCTGGACTGATGGACTCCTGAACTCATGGACTCATGGACTGCCAGACGCAAGCGCGCGTGAATGCGGTTTAAAAACTGAACCTCGAGGACACGCAAGGCCCCTCCTCCTCCTCCCCTACCTCCTCCTCCTCCTCCTCCTCCTCCTCCTCCTCCTCCTCCTCCTCCTGGTCCCCCTCCTCCTCCCCCTCCTCCTCCTCCTCCTCCTCCTCCTCCTCCTCCTCCTCTGAACCTTGAGGGCGCACGAAGCCCCCGTGGTTTGCTACCGAACCCCCTCGGGGACCGCCAGACCCAGAGCACCGTCGGGCGCACCCCGGCCAGGCCCAGACCCAACCTGTGCAGGCTCGGCGGCGAGCCCGGGGGGAGGGGGGGCGATGTCCTCCTCTGAAGGGGTCCTGGGACACACAAATAGATGTACAGAAATAACGGAGTTGCGGTATATTTACCTACGTTGTTCCTGGGAGTCGACGATTAATTGTGTCTGTGTGTGTCTTTCCCCCCTGATTCTCAGAAAGCTCGGAAGCTCCCTGGCCTCCTGAGAACTATTCTGAGCCTGCCCTGGAGGCACGGCAGCAGTCTTTCTCGCGGCAGGCTGGCGCGCTGCTGAGAAGCGCCGCCGCCTTCCGAGAGGGCCGGTTCCTTCTCGCCTCCCCCCGTCGCCCGCCTTGCCCTCCCTCGGGACGATCGTTCCCCGTGCATTTTTTTGTCGTTTTCGCGCGTGTTCTTTTTTGTTGCTGCTGCTCGGTGATCCGGCCGCCGCCGAAACATGTGCAGGCAGCTCCGGCCATGCCGTCCTGCTTGCCGGGCCTGGGCGCTCCTGCCTGCCTCCTGGAGCCCCTCGGCTCTCCTCCTCCCTCCTCCTCCTCCTCCTCCTCCTCCTCCTCCTCCTCCTCCTCACTCTCCTCACTCCTCCTCCTCCTCCTCCTCCTCACTCCTCCTCCTCCTCCTCCTCAATCCTCCTCCTCCTCCTCCTCGTCCTCCTCCTCGTCCTCCTCCTCCTCCTCCTCGTCTTCCTCATCTCTCCTCCTCCATTCCTTCTCCTTATAGATAACTCCTCTATGTCGCACCCCGAGGCCAGTCTTTAGGGCGGGCCGGGCTTTTCGCCTCAGACTTCCTCACCATTTATGACTCTGAAGCTTAAAAAGTGACAACAGTTTCACAGATAGAGGGAGGGTGGTTTTCAAAATGTGGCTCTCGCCTTAGCGCCACGCACATTCGCTTGAAATATTTGCAAGAGTTTCACGGATTGAGGGCGGGTGGTTTTCAATATGTCGCTCTCGCCTTAGCGCCGCGCACATTCTTTCTAAACAATTGCAAGAGTTTCACGGATAGAGGGCGGGTCGTTTTCAAAATGTTGCTCTCGCCTTGACACCACGCACATTCGTTCTTAAACATTTGCAAGAGTTTCACGGATTGGGAGCGGGTTGATTTCGGAATGTGGCTCGCGCCTCAGCGCCGCGCACATTTGTAAAAAAACAGTTGCAAGAGTTTCACTGGTTGAGGGCGATTCCTTTTCAACATGTGCCTCTCGCCTTAGCGCCGCGCACATTCGTTTTCGAAAGTTGCAAGGGCTTTACGGATTCCATGATCAACGTATCAGAAATGACGTCTTGGAAGGGTACAGGATTTCACGGGTGCAACAGTTACGTGGATTCGCGGTGTTGAAGTCCTGAAAATGGCGTTCTGGCACGATTCGGGATCGTCAAGACGCAGCAGTCAGGTTGATACGTGGCGTTGAAATCCCGAGAACAATGTTTAGGCATGATTCAGAATCTTCAAACGGTCATCTTCCAACGAGGCAGCTCCCTCAATGGTAATGAACAGTTGTGGGGGCCTATGAAGGGGGAGCTTGGAGGGAGGGTCAATTCCAACATCGTTGATGACTCTTGGTTTTACACTGGTCCTCCTCCTCCTCCTCTTCCTTCTCCTCTCTCCTCCTCCTCCCACTCCTCCTCCACCTCCTCCACCTCCTCCTCCTCCCTCCCCCCACGCCGCGGGTCCGCGTCGCGGTGACGTCTGCGTTGGTTGCTGCAGATCGCTGGGTTCACGGATGCCACGCCAGGGGACACTCCAACAGTCCTACCATTGATCGACAAGTGTATTGAATATGATACCAAGGCTTTAACATGGCCTGACCATGTTTAAGCACGCGTGCACATGTGTCAGACATGTTTCCTTACATGTGCGAAACATTTTTTAACACTGTTAAACGTGTGGAAAATATTTGGCAATATGCCTCCTCTCCATAGATCGTCTTCCGCAGCGCTAGGTCTCAAACAATCGCAACTTTCAAGTAGCGCGGGTTGTTCACCGTCGGCCGACTCTGGGCCGCTGGCAGGATCAGCCAGCATCGAACCAGGGAGACGCACCGTGTCAAAACGTGAATCGGACTTCTGCAGCGCAGGTCGTTCGCAGCAAGCCAATCCTGGGCCACTGGTGTGTTCCACACTGAACGCACGCACTGGGGCCGCCGCTGCGTCTTCGCGGCGCGAAGCAGCCGTTGGACCAGGCGCCTCGCGCGCGGTCGTGTGCAGGTGCAGGTGGACCTTCTGGCGCAAGCGATCCGACTGCGCGATGCGGGTGAAGTGCTTCCTCTGGGAAAACAACATCTGCGTGAACACGCACGTTCGAAGGTCCGCGCGGATTCCCGGGGTCGGCGCTCGGCCCCCCTCCGTGACGCACGGAGCGCGCCAGGGCCGGCACCAGAATGGCCTCCAGCGAGGTCCAGTGGATCCAGAAAGACCGTGCGGACTGCCGAACATGTACGTGTTGTGATCTGAGGGCGGTCCCTGGGCCCAGGATGGGCCTGGCCAGGGGCAGTGGCTGTGTGTAGTTCTCGTCGCCCGATGCCATGAGGAGGAGGAGGAGGAGGAGGAGGAGGAGGAGGAGGAGGAGGAGGAGGAGGAGGAGGAGGAGGAGGAGGAGGAGGAGGACGAGGAGAGGAGGAGGAGGAGGAGGAGGGAGGAGGGACGAGGGAGGAGGGAGGAGGAGGGAGGAGGAGGGAGGAGGAGGAAAAAGGAGGAGGAGTGGCCGTCCTCCCGAACAGGAACTCGTCGACGCTGCGGGTCATCCAGAAGAAGTGGGCCTCCTTTAGGGGCAGCGCCCGCTCCTCCGCCTCCGAGCTGTCCTCGGCCAGAGCGGGGCTGTCGCACATGAGGGGGACCTTGTCCCAAAACTTCTAGATTTAGGTCGGGCATGTCCTCCCATAGGCGGATCTTGGCAAAAACATAAAAATAGTCAATAAATGCTCAAACATAGTCATCAACAACAATAACAGGCACATCGTGCCCAGGCTATCGATTACCATCTCCGAATCTTCCTGCTGTAGAAGGACGCACCCAAAGTCTTTCTAGATATGGGGCGCAAAAGGACCTACTACAGCTATGCGCCCCCATGGGAGGCGCACGTCCGAACAGAACATACGGTACACAAGCATGTTGCCTGATCATATCGCTACCCCGTTGGTATGGCCAGAGAAAACGCCCGCCACACAGCACGTGCTATGAGATTTTTTAGTGCGTGCGTCACCCCTGGGGGGGGGGTGACGACCACATAGTAGAAGTGTGCCTGTGTGATGCCCGTGATACTAAAACAAATACCAAGCCCCAACTGTTACTATATTGCGGGCCGTCGCGCTCGGATCTCGAAACCGTCGAACACGGACGGGCCCGGGGACGAAGAACCAAGACCCAGGGACGAATTCGGACTCGATCGTCAGGGGAGGCCTCCCGGCAGGTCTTGCGGCGAGCCTCTGGGGCGCTGGCCCAGGGAGGAAAGGGCGAACGAACGAAGATGAACGCGCAGGCGGGAGGCCAGGGCCAGCGGGACGAGGCAAGCAGGCAGGCGGGCAGGGGCGGAGACGGGACAGCAAGCAGGGAGGGGAGGAAGAAAAGGACGAGCAAAAGGAGGAGGAGGGGCAGCAAAAGGGCCGGGCCAAGGGCTGGGAGGGAAGGGCCGCCCGCGACGAAACTATGAACCTACGGCGGCGACAGGAAGCGGTCGTGATGGGCGTTTGGAACCGTTGTGGGCGTGGGGAAGGGCGTCGGGATCGTTGCGGGCATCGGGGATGGCGTCGGGGTCGTTGTGGGCGTCGGGAAGGACGTCGTGGTCGTCGGGATCGTTGTGGGCGTCGGGAAGGGCGTCGGGAATGGCGTCAGGAAGGGCGCGGGGTGCCGGCCGAACCCAGCGCGCTGCGGCTTGCAGAGGGGAGGGAACCTATGCGGTATCACCCACCGCGCCGCCGAGAAAGGGACGGCCGGCAGTGTGGGGGGGGGGCGCCAGCACGCCGCCCGCGGAGGGGCGCGGGGGGGGCGCCCGCGCTGCCCAGCCAGGGCGAGGGCCGGGGGCGCTAGGCTGCGCCAGCGTGGCGGCTCACACGGCGTCAGCCGTGGAAGCAGCTGTGGCAACGGCCAAGCGGGCCGCAGCCACCCCCGCCTTTCCAGACTGGATCTGGAGGTGCCCCAACGCCGCCCGCGCGTTCTCCTGCACAGGGAAATGGTGAGTCGCTGGGCGTGTCGGACTGCTGCAAGTGCGGCGTTTTCTGAAGGGGCCCCAGGACACGCAAATAAATACACACAAATAACAAACTTCCTCCTATTTTCCAGCATGTTCTAGGTTTCTGTCTCCCCCCCCACTTCCCATATTTTTGTGTCCGTGTGTTGTTTCCCCTCCTGATTTCCCCCCGTGGCGTCAGCCACCCGCTTGTCCAGGACCCCGAAGGCCCCGCGCGCCTCGCGGCCCCACCCGCCGCCGTGGGCCTCCACCACCACGGGGGGGAAGGCGAAGCCCTGCTCCGCGCATAGCCGCGCGGTGTCCAAGTGCAGCCTTTTGAACTCTTCGCACGTGTCCGTCGGCGCGCTCGATGAGGCGGCCGACGCGGCGAGGAGATCGGCGCGCAACCCGGGCGTCGCGGCAAAGTCCCAGGCGGCCGCCGCGCCGTTGCGCCATCGGAGCAGGTAGACGTTGGCGGGACGGCGGCCGTTGTCGCCCACCTGGTGCCCGCCTTGCTCGCCCCCGGGGGTGGTCTCCCCGTTGGGGCGCGGGGACAGCAGCCCCGGGCGCCCCAACTCCGCCCCGGCGTGGCCTGCTGCCAGGGCGTCGAAGAAGGCCTGGTTACGCAGGGTGGCGTTTGGTCCGGTCGCCGCGGCAGGCGCAGACCAGGACGTGGTCGCAGAAAACGTCCACCACCTCGCCACAGGCTGGGCAGAAGCACTCCTCCTGCAGGAGCTGGACTCGCAGCCGCCTCTGCCGGCCCACCTGCATGAGGCCGCGCGGGAAGGCGGTGCCGGTGGCCTCGCAGGGCGGCGCCTGGAACCACGCGGCCGCGCCCAGGGCTTGCACCAGAGAGGTGTGCCTTGCCGGCCACGGTGGAGCCCGCCAGAAGCCCGTCGCGCGAGGCGATGTCCACCGCGTCGAAAAAGGCCTTCTGGTTGCCGTGCTGCGCGTGGTCGAACACCACCTGGTCGGCGTCCCGCGCGACTGCGTTGAGGGCCTGCACCGCAGCCGCCAGGCTACCTCCGTCGCGGTCGGGTGTGTTGGAGTAGCCGGGGTAGAGCTGCCGACAGAGGTCGGTGCTCTTCGCTCTGGAAGCTATGTAGGCAGCTGGCGCGCCGAGCAGCTCGAAGCTGCGATCGGTGCGGAGGCGGAAGCCCGCCGGGAAGCCGTCCAGAGACACGTCGGAGGCGTTTCCGCCGGTGGGGACCACTTCACATTTGCCCGGGCCGGTGCTCAGCTGGAGGCCCACCGCGGCAAGGTTCGGGCGGGCCGAGGCCCCGAGACTCGACCATGTCCAGTCGTCGGAGGCTGGGGTGGGGTTGCACGGTTTCCACCGGGGCCGTAGGCAACCCGAGGAGGAGGAGGAGGAGGAGGAGGAGGAGGAGGAGGAGGAGGAGGGCGAGGAGGAGGAGGTGGAGGTGGAGGGGGAGGAGGAGATGGAGGAGTAGGAAGAGGAGACGGAGGAGGAGGAGGAGGAGGGGGAGGAGGATATGGATTTTGTTGACCTCCACGGGCCCAGCGCACAGCGCAAGCAACTGGCAGCGCGGGACCTGCCAGCCCTGACTGCGACTCAGGCAGGCTGGTTAGTCTGAGTCGCCTGAATTGTCGGCTCCAGCGCTCGCGTCCAGGAGGAGGGCCCGTGTGTCTCCATCCTCCTGCGACTCGAGGGCACGCCGCCCGTGCACCAACGCATCTCTAGGAAATGGGGCGGGCTTTATCTCTCGAGCTGCGACGCTGGGCGGACCGAAGAGGGAGAGGGCAGCCTCCTCCTCTTCCTCAAAGCCGCGAGAAGCCGCGAAAAGGAGCCTCCCGCCCCTCTCGCAGCTGCCGTCTCTCGCCGGGCCGAGTCCCCGAAGTCGCACGCACATCCGCCCCTTTAACCTCGAGGGGCCTGACTGCAGTGGGCGCCAGGTGGGACGGGGGCGGAGGGGGATGGCCTGCGGCGGCAGGTGCTGAAGCAGCACCAGAAGCGGTGGCAGACGGAGCGGAGGGAGAGGCGCACTCCAGAACGTGTTCATCGCCACGGACGGAGGGTTCGGAACCATCCTCAAGCACACAAGTGTCAACACAGGCAATACAATTGTCTAAATCGACTGTAACATTCAGCTTATGCTCAGAATAGTGCGGATGAATGCCCTCCACGAGCGCTCGCCACCCATATCTGGCAGCGCGGAAAGGTGGCTGGCACCGCTCTCCTAGGCCTCGGACCAGGGCGCCTGAAGGGTGGCACTTGCAGCGCAGGCAGATAAACAAAACTGACCCACCTGAGCAATTGAGCGCCACCGTACGGTGGCCCAGCTCCTGCTGCCTCGCAGCATGGAGCTTGGGGAAACTAACACAGGAGCCTGGCGGGGGGCAGGTCTCAGCTTTCCTCTGCCCCTGCCGACAAACAGCAAACCTCCAAATGCCATTCCATCTCTCCCACCTGTGAAGCACGGGGGGTGGCACAGCGAAGAGGAAAAGCGCACATTTGGGTACATGGCGCATCGACGGATAACTTGGGCCAGAGCGGAAGCAAATTGGCCGCGATCATATAATCTGCTCTGGCGGCATCGACCAGCTTCGCGACTACCTCCATATCGCCAGGGGCAGACGGGCGAAGCTGAAGGCCGTGCGTAGCTCCAGTGTCTGCGTCCGGGTTACACTTGCGAACAAACAGATCACGAGCTGAGGGGCCTTCCTCCTCGAGGCTGGGGTGGGCTTTAACGTTCACGATGCCGTCTACAGCCTGGCCCTCATTAGCACTGGCTTGCAAAAACATTCCAGAACGAGCCGAAAATGCCGCAGCGTGCGGAGTCTGAGGGAAGTGGGCCCACACAGGGACACTGACCTCTCCAAGAGAATTCGTTGACATGGCCCATGCCGCGCGTGATAATTCACGAACGGGGTGGCGCTGGCAAGAACCATCGATGAAAAGGTGCCCGCCACATCTTTCCATTCGCAGGGGCCCTGGGGGCCTCTGGGCTCATGAGCTCAATGCGATGCCAGGTGTACACCAGGGAGTTGGTCCCTTCAAGGGCTGGCCTGGGCAGCCAGTCGGCGGGGTGAGCAAAAAGTTCCTCTTGCATACAAGCATCTATCTTCTCTGGAGACCTCAGTGATCAGAGCAGCAAGAGCAGCAGCAGCAGCAGCAGCAACAACAAAGGCGGGGATAAGCTGGGCCATTGACTCGGCAACTTCGTCATCGGGGCATTCCCACGACCTGTGGGCGATGGAGTCGGTAGCCTGGCACTTCGGGCACAGAAGGTCGACTGCATATCAAGCGCTTAAAGCGCGACCAGCTGTCCAAATGGCCTAACTAGACAGGCATGGATCCAACAACGCTGGGCAGGGGTGAGTTGTTTGGAACTGCGAGCAGCTTTGGGGATGTCCAGACAGAGACGTTTCCCGACATCCCATATACCATTCAATTCCCGTTCTAAACTCCTCTTGTAGGCATCCCGACACAACGTTTTTAAGAGCTCGGGGGAGGTTACGCCAGAACTATCCTGGCGAAAGACCCAACCATAAGCAAGTGTTCGTAATGCGTTGTGGGTGCCGCTTTCGATGGGGGCTGCCTATGGGGCCACGAAGCGCTCGCTGCCTTGGGTGGGGGAACCGCGTGCGAACTGCGCCATTGGGGCGGGCCTTCGGTGGAGCTCCCTATAGGGCCACGAAGCGCTGCACTGGGCGGGGGAACCGCATGCGAACTGCGCCACGGGGGTCTTCGGTGGAGCTCGCTATGGGGCCACGAAGCGCTGCCCTGGGTGGGGGAACCGCATGCGAACTGCGCCACGGGGGCCTTCGGTGGAGCTCCCTATGGGGCCACGGAGCGTTGCCCAGGGCGGGGGAACCGCATGCGAGAGCAGCCACTGGGGCCTCCGGCGGAGCTCCGTATAGGGCCACGAAACGCCGCCCCGGGTGGGGGAACCGCATGCGAGAGCAGCAACTGGGGCCTTCGGTGGAGCTCACTATAGGGCCACGAAGCGCTGCCCTGGGTGGGGGAAACGCATGCGAGAGCAACCGCTGGGGCCTTCGGTGGAGCCCATCTGGGCCTTCGGTGGAGCTCCCTATGGGGCCACGAGACGCTGTCCTGGCCCGCATGCGAACACCCCCACTGCGGCCTTCGGTAGGGCTCCCTCTGGGGCCACAAAGCGTTGCCCTGGGTGGGGGAACCGCATGCAAACTGCGCCACTGGGGCCTTCGGTGGAGCTCTCCATGGGGCCACGAAGCGCTGCCCTGGGTGGGGGAACCGCATGCAAGAGCAGCCACTGGTGCCTTCCCTATAGGGCCACGAAGCGCTGCCCTGGGTGGGGGAACCGCATGCGACCACCCCCACTGGGGCCTTCGGTGGAGCTCCCTATGGGCCACGAAACGCTGCCCTGGGTGGGGAAACCGCATGCGAACACCCCCACTGGGGCCTTCGGTGGAGCTCCCTATAGCGCCACGAAACGGTGCCCTGGGTGGGGGAACCGCATGCGACCCCCCCCCCACTGGGGCCTTCGGCGGAGCTCCCTATGGGGCCACGAAGTGCTGCCCTGGGTGGGGGAAACGCGTGCGAACACCGCCACTGGGGCCTTCGGTGGAGCTCCCTATGGGCCACGAAGCGCTGCCCTGGGTGGGGGAACCGCATGCGAACACCCCCACTGGGGCCTTCGGCGGAGCTCCCCATGGGGCCACGGAGCGCTGCCCTGGGCGGGGGAACCGCATGCGACCCCCCCCACGGGGGCCATCGGCGGAGCTCCCTCTGGGGCCACAAAGCGTTGCCCTGGGTGGGGGAACCGCATGCGACCCCTCCTTAATTGGGGCTTTCGGTGGAGCTCCCTGTGGGGCTACGAAACGCTGTGCTGGGTGTGGCGGACGCATGCGGGCACCCCCAATGGGGCCTTCGGTGGAGCTCCCTATGGGGCCACGAAACGCTGTGCTGGGTGTGGCGGACGCATGCGGGCACCCCCACTGGGGCCTTCGGTGGAGCTCCCTGTGGGGCCACGAAGCGCTGCCCTGGGTGGGGGAACCGCATGCGAGAGCAGCCACTGGGGCCTTCGGTGGACCTCCCTATTGGGCCACGGAACGCTGTACTGGGTGTGGGGGACGCATGCGGGCACCCCCACTGGGGCCTTCGGTGGAGCTCCCTGTGGGGCCACGAAACGTGTGACTGGTGCGGCGAAGTGGGTGATGATGATGATGACGAGGGCGGTAACGGTGACGATGTCGATGGTGATGACGATGATGATACGGCTAGCCCCTTGCATAATGATGATGGTGATGGTGATGGTGATGGTGATGATGATGCTGATAATGATGATGCTGACGATGATGATGCTGATGAGAGGAGGAGGGAGGGGGCAACGGGAGGAGGAGGAGGAGTGAACGCGGGGCGCTGTCTCTTCAAAACGAGGACCCAACACCAGAGGATGGTTGGGGGTGGGTAACCCCCCCAGAAAAGTGGTAGCCCCTGTCGTCAGCAATCGCCATGAAGTTGGTAATCCTCCAACCCATGCGACCCTCTCGAGGCCAAGCACACTGTGCCAAGCAGAGCGGAGATCTTCAAACGAAAGAGACTCGTCGAAAACTCTCGTGTGCGTGATCCATATCTCTTTACTCCATCTTAAGATCGGTGCGCAGGCAGCTCTCCAGCAAGGGTCGTCAGAGAGAATGCTGACAGCAGTGAGAGATCTGCTCTTGGCCAAGGGTCTAACCGTAGAGAAAGCTTGACCTCATCAGCAGAAGCTGCTGATCGAGGAGGAGGAGGAGGAGGAGGAGGAGGAGGAGGAGGAGGAGGAGGAGGAGGAGGTGGAGGTGGAGGAGGAGGAGGAGGAGGAGGAGGAGGAGGAGGGACGAGGAGGAGGAGGAGCTGGAGGAGGGGGAGGGGGAGGAAGAGATGGAGGAGGAGGACGGGTCGCCCAAGCCCTTCGGAGAAACCCTCCAGTTGGGGTGAGTGAGCATGGAATCAGGAAACTAGAACGGATCGGATTGTGCGTCGGCGGGCTGCTTCGGAACGGAGTCGGAATCGCGTGAGACTGGCCGCGCCAAGATGCACAACAGGACCATGCGAACATCTGGCCGCATCGGATCGTCGGAAGGTCGGAATCGAATCGGGTCGAGCTGGCACGAGTCGACCTCGAGCCCGGCCAACCCAAAAGTGCCCCTCGGACAAGGTCGGAGCCCTGGGGCCCTGCTGGACTCGTCGGAGGTGCTCCGGAGGCCATCTGGGGCTCCCTGGTAGAGCTGCGGTCGACTTTGGCCAGGCCCGCCCCCTGGCAACACCTGCAGCACAGTGGGCAAGGCGAGGAGGAGGACGAGGAGTAGAAAGAAAAGCATGAGCCCCGAGGCCTTCCTCCGGGGCCATTTGAAGGGGCCCTGGGACACACAAATAAACAGACACAACTAACCAGATTCCCAATATTTTCAAATATTTTCTGGGTTTCTGTCTTCCCCCCCACTACCCATATTTTCCCATATTTCCGGGGGAATCGACGATTAATTGTGTCTGTGTTTTTTCCGCTCCTGACCATTTCACCATCCCGAACCGCTTGTTGGCGGCTCAGGGGCCCATGAGTGGCCACGGAGAGGCCGAGAGCAGCGAACTCACCTCCGGGCCCGCCTAATTACCCGTGTGCTCCGCGGCAGGGAAGACAGAAGAACGACGAGCAGCATCTAGGTCGGGCATGTCCTCCTGCGGGGCCGTCGACCCCGAGGTGGCTCTCGCTCGAGCGGGGACGCCCGTCCGGCAGCACACACACACACACACACACACACACACACACACACGGCCCCTTCGGCATTCCACCCCGTTCCATCGAAGGTTTGGCCGAAGTATGGGTGTCAGCTAGCATCAGTGTTCCTATTATTCGCGATCGCGCCAGCGACCAGGCCCGCTCCCCCCCCCCCTGGCCACGTCACGTCCTGGGGATCAAGCATCCCTGAGCACTTTCCAGACGGCGCTGGCGCGAATCGTGGCGTAACCGGCCCCCTCCCCGCCCCCCTTCAAATGGTCACGCCCATCAAAGCTAGAGGATACAACTGTCTCTTGGCAGCTCACGAGAGGACCCCTCGATCACCTGAGGGTAGCCGAAGTACGGGTGCTAGTTTAGAGTAACTGACAAAAAAGCACATTGTTTCTTGGAGGTCCTCGCAAATTTTCTGGTTTGGCGCTGGACCCCCCTCGCTGGCGCACGGAGCGCGCCTGGGGCGGCGCTGGAGGCGCCAACAGGGGGAGCCTGTACAAATCCAAGAAAAGCCGCGCGGACCTCCGCGAGACTATGTTTTTGCCGATTCTTGTTCTTCGACAATCAACTTACTCATCGATCAGGGAGATGGGGGAGGACATCAGCGAGAGGAGGAGGCCGTGATGCCGACCCCACAGGATGGTCGGGAACGGAAATGAGAGGGAGCGGGAGGCGGTCTGGGAGGAGACGCGGGGTGCTGCAGCTCCGAAACGAGGACCCGACGCCGCAGGATGGCTGGAAAAAACGGCACGGCGCTCGGTCAACTTTCAGGGAGACGTAAGGCTCGGGTACGGGGGACTCGGGTTGGCCTGACGGTGCCATCATAAAAATGACAAGACCCAATCTGAAATCTGACGCGAGCTCCCGCTGCAGACATCCCACGAAAACTGGACCGTCAAAATTCATGACGCGCTCGTCGAAAAAAATCGGCAAACACAAGTTCCGGCTTACTCGAGTCTTACGATGGGTCTGATTTCCACCACCACCACCAATGTTGGAGGGGGAGGGGGTCCTCCTACTCCTCCTCCTCCTCCTCCTCCTCTCCCTCCCCCTCCTCCTCCTCCTCCTCCTCCTCCTTCTCCTCCTCCTCCTCCTCCTCCTCCTGCTCTTCGTCCTCCTCCTCCTCCTCCTCTTCGTCCTTTACCTCCTTCCCCCTCCAACTCGTGGTGGTGGAAAACAGGCCTCGCATCTTACGCTTCGCCGAAGCTCGGGAAAAGGACTCCTCGATCGGGCCGCCGGCAGCTTTGAAATCTGCACCGGGTGGAGGGGCCCCGCGGCGGGCCCTGCAGACAAGCTCGAGACCGTTCGACCCCTCCCAGGGGGGGCCAACCACTGCATAGAGCGTGCGACGAGCGGCACAAAGTTAACTCCTTCGCTGCAAGGGGCGCCTGCCCCAGGGCGGCTGGAGAGCTCATACCCCTGCGGCGGCACGTCAAAAGGTAAACTTCCCGGCCGCCCTGGGGCAGCGCCCCCGGCGACGAAGCGGTGTACTGTATACCGTTCTTCGCCCGCTGAACTTAGAGAGCATCTATGCTTCGCGATAGCGGCCGTTGCCGGCCCCGGCCGCCCCCCTCCCACCATCCCCGGCAACTCCACGACTCGTGCTGATCTCCGAATTGGCTTCGGTTGTTCCTCAACCTTTCCCGAGGGCACCGGCGCGGAGCGTGACGTTGCCGGCCCCCCGCCCCCCTCCCCCCTCCCCGGTGGCGCCCGCTATCGCCCGGAAAGCTCTCTGAGAAAATCGGCTCATGAGAGGGCTCCTCGATCAGGGAGATGAGGGAGGACATCAGCGAGAGGAAGGGCGTGATGCCGACGCCGGCGCCAACCGCGACGAGGATCGGGCGGGACAGCGCGCTCTGCGCCGGGGCCGCGTAGGGCCCGTCGAGCCGGACGCGCGGCAGCGGCGCGGAGCCGTCCTGGAGCGCGCGGGGCCGATCGGCATCGGGTCGGCAGATCCAAGGGGCCCATGGGCACACAAAGGAATTGCACCAGTGAAAACGCCCCAATCATGAGATGGTTTGAGATGGGATCGATAAAAGATCGTTATAAGGAGATCGACAGGGAGCCCGGGAACCTGGGGACCCGGAACCCACCGAAATCGGCCCGGAACCAATAACCACGAACCCGGGAACCCGGAACCACGAACCCGGGAACCCAGCCGGCCACCAAAATCGGCGGGAAACTTTCGCTAAATCTTTCAATATTCGCTAGGACCCCTTCAGTGCAAGCACTGATTGGGGAACAGGCGCAGCTTGCAAGATTTCATGTTCCTTCCAGGTGTCCTGAATTGTTGCTTTTCCCCTCCAGCCACCACTTTTCTTCAAACTTTCATGATAATCAGCGTTGATCAGTGTTTGTACCGAATCTTTCTCCTGCAGATCGGATTCGGAGGTGGCCGGGGATTCTGAGCTGTATGGACCCCGGGAAAAACTGTCGGGTGGGGGGATAGGGGCAAATCCGCTCAAAAACGGTCCCTCTGCGAAGGTCCAAGCTTTTTACCCTGGATCCGATTTTCCTGGAAAATCCATATTGGCGCAAGCTTCACCCCGGATCTGCTTTTGACGGCCCCGGGTCCGAAAACGGCTCCTGGATACAGAAAAAAACAAAAAAGCCCTCCTCGAACCCAGAGCATCATCCCCGCCCGCTGGCCAGAGCCAGCGGTGGGCCACCTCGGACCACCCGCCGACGCCCAGGTCGGATCGCGCTCGGCAAGTTGGGTCGGCGAAGTGAGCGCTTGCCAATCCTGGATTCCGGGAGGGGGGGAGGCCGTGGGCCTGCGCCGATCGGCGAAACCATAAATACATCAGACATGTGATCCAAGGGCTCCCAGCTTCGCGCTTCGCGCTGCGCGAAGCGCGAAGTGCGAATAACTTCGCGCTCTCGCGCCGCCTCCCAGGGGAGAAGAGGAGGATGAGGAATCGGAGCCGAACCGCGAAGCGCGAAGCGCGAATAACTTCGCGCCCTCGAGGGCGCCCTTGGTGATCGGCCACTCACGATTTTGCTGCTGCTCCCCGGACCTCTCCCCGGGGTGCGCTCCGACCAGAACCTCGGGGCGGATCCGGCGGTGGCGACGAGGGCCTCCTATAGGAGGCCCCCGAGGGAAAACAGGGGAAGGGTAGCGTTGAGTCGGGCCTGTCCCCCTACATGGGGACTTTCGACGAAAAATAAAGAATACCCCAAAAATACACCCAAAAGATCAAAAATAATCGAATAATAGTCCCCAGACTATGTTTGAACTATTTGTTGGGGTATTTTTTATGTTTCGTCGGAAATCATCCTGTAGGGGGACAGGTCCGACTTAGGGGTAGCGGCATGGAGTGCCCTTTCCTCCTCCGAACGCCGCGCCTCGCACCTCGCGCACTGCGGCTGCGCGCGGCTGCCCCCGCGCCCCTTGCGAGGCCGCCCTCGGAGGGCCGGCTGCACGCCATGAGAGGCCCTGGGCAAGAGTGGCCTCCAGACTCCCTCACCCTTTTCTGACCCTGAAGCTTGCAGTTCATGACTTTTAAAGGATGGCGAGAGGGTCCTTTCTAAAGTGTGGCTCTCGCCGGAGCGCTGCGCACACTC
>CAUYUJ010018720.1:128268-138268 GCA_963575745.1 Prorocentrum cordatum
GCCCGGAAAACGGCGGCCGCGGCGCCCTCTCGAGAACCGAAAACGGACAATTCGCTGGGCGACGTGTCAGGGTGGGGGGGCTCTGTCCACCTCCGAGAGTTGGCAACACGCGCAAAGGGCTGGCGCGGGGAAGGCCGCTTTTCTAAGAGTGCGTGCGGGCTTCGAATGCAGCATGGGCGAGGCCCCCCCCCTGCTCCTGATAGGGGCCATCCAGGGGGGCCCCGAGTAGTTAGGGTCGGAAGATCGCGCCGCATCGCCAGTGCATCAGCGATGCACGCCAATGCATTGTAGACGTCCGCGATGCACCTGGGACGTTAGCGTGGAGCAAATCGGGCTCCACATCGAGCCGCATCGCCGATTTATCGGCGACGCGGCGCGATCCTCCGACCCCATCCACTCGAAAAATAGAGCATTGTCAAAACAGATTCCAAAATCTTCAAACACAATTATCGAGAAATCGACCCCAGACTATTTTCTGACTGTTTGTGATTATTCCTCTCCTGTAGATGGACATGCCCGCCTTGCACCTGAGAAGCCTCCCTCGAAGAAGAACAGACGACATACACATACTGTTGGCTCTCCGCGCGGATGCGCCAGGTGGGGGGGGGCCAGAGCGGATCCAAGAAGTCCGCGCGGAGCGCCAAAAGTTTATGTGTATGGCGTTTTTTCTTCTTCGAATCTAGGCTTAGGTCGGGCATGTCCCCCTACAGGCGGATTTGGGCGAACAGTAAAACATAGTCAAAACAATATGCAAACAGAGCCAACACATTGTCCCTGGACTATATTTGTCCTATCTTTGAGTATTCGGGCATGTCCTCCTACAGATGGATTTTGGGAGACATATATAAAACCAATAAACATTTGTTTTGACTATTTTTGAATATTCCTCCTGTAGAGGGACGTGCCCGACGTAAGGTTAAAACGGGCATGTCCTCCGACAGGCGGATTTTGGAGGAAGATGATAATCAAACATAATCAACAAATATTCGAAAATGGGCACAAGGAGCCGTACTATTTTGATGACTATTCTTGAATACACCTCCTGTATAAAGGCAAATGCCCGAGTTAAATCGAGGAGCAGGAGGAGCGGCGAGACGTCGAGGTCCTGGGATGATCCGGACCGTCGGATGCAGTGGGCCGGGCCCCCTCTGCGGGGGCCCCTGAGGGCTCTGGAGGCCTCCGCAAGCTTCCGCTGCAGAGACCTGGCTTTGAGACCTCTGGGGGCCTCAACCTGCCCAATGCCGGGGGATGGATTTTCGGCGGCGAGCAAGGGGGGGAAGTGAGAGGGCGAAGGCCTTCTCAGAAGGCGGCGGGACTTCTCAGAAGCCCTCCGGCCTTCTGAGAACTTCTCTGTGTCTTCGCGGAAGACTTAGAAAACTTCGGAGCCTTCTGAGAAGGCCTTCTCCTTCTCACTCCCCCCCTGGGCAAGCCTTCGAAATGTGGAAGCCCGAGATGGGTACAGAAGAACTGCGCACAATGCCCCACAACTAATAGTGTCCCAAACCGACAGAGGCCGCTGTTGGGCAGGTGGCCTTCTGTCTCCATTGGACAACGCCCGCGGTGGCACCTACAACGAGTCCTGTTCAATCTGAGCAAAAACTGCTATAGATCTTCTCTGTACCCGTTCCACTCGTACACATTTCGATCGTCCCGCCTAGAGCACCACCACTGACGACATAATCTTCCGGATGGCCGCACGGGTGTCTTTGGCCAGCGCCTAAACCGTTTCCCCGCACCCCTTCCGCAGCGCCACCTTCGCGCGCTCGGGACGACGCCAGGGGCGCCCGCCAGGCGCCTTAGGTGATGTTTGTGTGCACGCGCGCCGCACTCGTCTCTGCACCGATCTTGCAGATGTGCTGCAGCGGATTTTTGGTTGGATTTCTGTCACTACAAAACCGCCAAGCGGCGAGCGGAAAACGAAGTGAACTTCACATGGATTGTTTGTTAACTTCATTCCTGGCCCCAACAGATCCGCACGAAACTCACTTCGAAATCCGAACGGAATTCTAAAGGACACTCCTGGCCCATGCGTTTGTTTTCCGAACGAAATCCGCTCTGGGATGTTGACGCCATAACGCTCGGTGCTCGTGCCACGGCACTGTAAGACCCCGCGCTCTACCAGCCGGCCACCGTCAGACCGCCGCCGGATTGCTGCCGCGCGCTTCCTGCGGCATCGGCTGCAAGCTTCTGCTGGGCTGGCCACATGCGTGCTCTGCGCTGACTGGGCTGCTGAGCCGCGATCTGCTCTGTTGTCTGCTCCGGAGTGCGTGCCTTCCTCAGCTGCTGCTCTGTACTGCACATTCGCCGTCGCCACTAGCCGGATTGGCACACGCTTCCCGTCGACCCGATGAGGTGTGCGTATGCAACCTTGCTGGCGGGTGCTCTCGTGCTCGAGGTGCTCATCCCAAACTGTCCTATCAAGAAAATGTGCGAATAAACGTTTGTGAAGGGGCCCTGGGGCACACACATCGATACACACAAATAAAAGGATTCTCCTATATTTTCCCATATTTTCTGGGTTTCCCCCCCACTTCCCATATTTTCTATATTTTCCTGGGAATCGACGATTAATTGTGTCTGTGTGTTTTTGTCCCTCCTGATGTGTGCCGTACCGGTGCTAGTATGGACATACCCGAGTGCCTGCGCGAGCCCGTGCGCGCGGACAAGCGCTTGCGCGCGTCGGGGGCAAGCGAACCTCGAGGGCCCCTGGCGCCGCGTACGTTTCTGCGTGCGGCCGCGCTCGCATCGGGGGAGCAACAACATATCGATACCGCTACTCCACGGACCTCTCCCGAGTGAGTGCCAACCAGGATTGCGCGGCAAATCCAGCCGTGACGAAGGCACACCACGATAGGGGAAGCGGCATTCGGTATCTTTCCCTCCTCTGATGCGTGCCCCCGAGAACGACACAGCAGGAAATCTGGCTCCTGGGCATCGAGGCACCTGGAGGCCAGCTCCTGTGTCCAGTCGCCCACGCCGGCGATGATGAACTCGACGTGCTCGTCGTACTTGCCAGAGCAAATGGTAAAGGGGTGCCACTGGTTCGGGGCATAGTCGGGCATGTTGACGAACGCGTACATACCTGGCGCGAAGGTCCAAAGGCCCGTCGGCTTCGTGATCGCCAGGTTGGTCAGCGCCCCGCTCGGGCCTCAACCGAGGAGAGAGAAGGAGGGCTACGGCCGGACCTGGGACAGAAGACCACCCTTCAAGAGCATGAGACCCTACGCAAGCAAAAGCACCCCAAACCATCAGAGCACCGAGGGTACCCTTCCCAAGGATGCACAGGAGCATCGGACAAATACGAAGAACATCGAGATAACCTCCCCGAAAAAAACCTCGATCATACAAACCGGTCCGACCGCAAAAGGCCCGGCAACGTGTCACCGTTCTCGGGCCCCTGGGGCGCTCCAAAAGGCCACGGGGCCATCCAAACACGACAGGATGCCGAACTGGTCCTTGGTGTAGGCCACAGGACCCCTTTCTATGATGGCGCCCTGCATTGGAATGCTCAAACAAGAGAAGGACGAGAAACAACATGAGCAGCAGGATGCGGAGGAATGCGGAGGAGGGAGGAGGACGAAGATGGAGACGGCGGGGGTCATCCTCCGTCTCTGTTCTCTTCGTGGTCGTCATCCTCCTCTTCCTCCTCCTCCTCCTCTTCCTCCTCATCCTCTTCCTCCTCCTCCTCCCACATGCCCTCTCCTCCCTCGTCAACCACCCTCCTCCGCATCCTCATCCCCACCCTCCTACCCGTCCTCATGGCCCCTCCCTCCACAGTTACTCAATATGAATACTACTCTCCCTCTTCCCCTGATGACGTGCTGGGAGTGTTCGCCCCCACCACGCGTCCTGCTTTTTTGCACACAGGATTCCCGCGAGTTGGGTTTTCGCCTGCATTTTTTTCAAAATGCTGCTCTCGCTGAAGGGCCGGCCTCATTTTCGGGCCCCGCTCGTTCCGAATCGTGCTCCCGCTGCAGCGTGGCTCTCATTTTCGGATCGGTGTTTTGCCCCCGTCGTTCAGGATGGCGTTCTCGCCCCAGCGCGGGCCTCTTTCTCGCGCGCCCATCCGCCCGCCACCACCGCACCGCGCCCCGCCCCGCCCACCGCCACTTCCACCCACCAACGCACGCACGCACGCACGCACGCGCACCGCCACCACCACCCCACTACCCCACCCACCACCACCACGCTACACCGCGTCACACCACATCACACGCGCGCGCACACAGACACACACGCACGCACACACACACACATACACACGCACATACACACACACACACGCACACACACACACACCACCACCACCGCCACACCACCACCGCCATCACGCACGCACGCATCTGGCCCACCACCAAACCACGAAGACGCCACACCACGTCACACCACAGCACACGCGCACACACGCACACACACACACACACACACCACCACCACCACCACACCACCACCACCACCACCACCACCACCACCACCAACCACCACCACAACCACAACCACCACGCACACACGCACGCACGCACGCGCACCACCACCCACTACGCACGCGCGCGCGGAGCCACAGGTCCGGTACGACACGCGTCCGCGGATAGAGAAAATCAGCGCCATGGTAAGGGATGGGAGGGAGGGGTAGGACGTCAGATATGACGCGAGCGCACATAGCGTGTCTTCCTCCCCTTCCTTCTTTTCCTCCTTCTCCTCCTCCTCCTTTCCGTCCTCCTCCTTTCTAACGCTAGACCAATATAAGCAACAAACTGTAGCGTTTTAGGTGTCAGAAAAATGCAAGAACGACACGGGCCAGAAAACCTTGGCGGCCGGCGGGGAAAATGTGGGAGCGCGGGCGCAGGAGAACACTCACTTTAGCAGGTTCACGACACCAGGATCAGGTAAACACGATAACTGAGAAACTGAATCCTCATGGTGAGTGTCGTCGCGGCTCAGCATTGAAAGTGAGTCTGACAGTGCAATGTTTGGGCTGCTAGCCTGGTAGTGTATGTCCATCCCCCCCAACCTGTGTAACCCATCTTCTCCCCAAGTCCATGGGTTGCATAGGCTGTATAGCCAAGATGAGGAAATAAGCACAGTACAAGCGATGTGCAAGTATTGGGCTGCTCGCCTCAACTTCAAAGGTAAGACACGTGTTGAAAGACACGCTGCTGTAGTGCACGTGAGCCTGGCCTGGCAGGCACGCCTTTTGAGTGCTGTCGCCATCGTCCTGCTGAGGAGCGGGCAGAGCTAGTATGCAGTTCCTGGGCTTCCGCCCTCGAGCAGGAAGGACAAGAGAGAAGGCTGGAGGAGGCATGCACCTGTTGGGCTGCTACCCTCGGTGAGGGGGAAGGCAGGTCACACATCGAAGAGGAGAAGACGTATAGATATGGTTTGCTATGCTTAAGTCGGGCGTGTCCCCCTGCAGGGGAATGTTCGACGAAACAATAAAGAATAAAACGAACAAAAACTTCAAACATAGTCCCCAGACTATTTTTGACTATGTTTGAACAGGCCCCCTGTAGAGGGACAGGCCCGACTTCATGCTGTGCAGCAGACACCCGTGCAAGCTGAACTCCGCCCGACTGTGTAGGCCTCCCGCGTGCCAGCAGGAAGGTCCGCTCGTCGGCTCCTCGGTGGAGGAGGCACCATCTCCGTCTCTTAATCGGGTGTGAAGGGCACGAAAAGCGGGAGGCTAGAGAAAGAGAAAAAGGCTAGAGGCATGCACCTGTTGGGCTGCTACCCTCGGTGAGGGGAAATGTTGGTCACACATCGAAGAGGAGAAGTACAGAGAAGCGTTGCTGTGCAACAGACACCTGTGCATTGCTGAACTCCGCCCGACTGTGGAAAAAACGCCCCTCTGGCCTGTGCAGGCCTCCCGTGTGCCAGCAGAAGGAGGCCCGCTCGTCGGCTCCTCGGTGGAGGAGGCACCTTCTCCGTCTCCCATAATCAGATGTGAAGTGCAAGAGAAGAAGGATGGCTACAGTCAACCCGCAGAGTAAGGATGCGCGATAAGGATGCAAGGCCCTTGGACGCCCATTTCGAAGCGTTTCGAGCGGGGCGCGGCCCACGAAAGTGTCCAAGGATGGACCCAGGAAGCAAGGATGCAAGGGTACCCTTGGGAAGGATGCCTATCCTTACTCTGTGGGTCGACTGTAGAATGTATGCACTTGTTGGGCTGCTACCGTAGGTGTGAGAAGTCCCTCTGGCCTCTGTAGGCCTTCCGTACGCCAGCAGTAAGGCCGCTCTTCGGTTCCTCGGTGGAAGGAGCACCTTCAGCGTCTTTAAGCCAAGTTCGACATGCACGCAGGAAAAACTCTTCCTCCTCCTCTTCCTCAACCTCCTGCTCCTGCTCCTGCTCCTCCTCATTCTCCTCCCTGCTCCCTCGTCCTCATCTCTCGTACTACTCCCTCTTTCTCGTGCTCGCCCTCCTCGCCCGCCGCCCCGTCCAGGCCTCCACCTTTGCCGGGCCGGATCACGGCGTGAGCGATCCCCACCGCCCCGCCGAACACGTAGAAGCGCAGCAGACGCCCGACCCTGTTGTCGGAAGGAGGAGGAGGAGGAGGAGGAGGAGGAGGAGGAGGAGGAGGAGGAGGAGAGGGGGCAGGGAGGGGGAGATGGGGTAGGGTAGGCCCCCACGCCTGTCCACCAGGTACAGGCCGATGGGCAGCGTGGCGGTGAACGCGACGAGCGGGAAGCCCACCCCGATCCACTGGTTCGAGCCGTGGACAAACATGGTCACCTGTGGGGACCCTCGCTGTGGCAGCCCGTCCAGGCCTCCCTTCCCTCGCCCTCCTGGTGCCCTCCCCCCTCCCGCTGCTGACACTCCTCATCCTCCTCCCTCCTCCTCCTCCTCCTCCTCCTCTCCTCCTCCTCCTCCCTCCTCCTCCGCGCCGCCGCCCACCGCCTCCTCCTCCTCCTCCTCCTCCTCCTCCGGCCTTTCCATTTCTCTTCCTCCACCACCTCCTCTCCTCCCACCGCCCCGCCGCTGCTGCTGCCGCCGCCTCCTCCTCCTCCTCCTTCTCCCCCTCCTCCTCCTCCGCTTCCTCCTCCTCCTCTGATTATTAGTTGTATTATTATGAGTCTTAGTATGATTAGGATTATCCATATTATTAGTAGTATTATTCTTATTTTTCGGATTCGCATTATTATTCTTATTCTTAGTATTAGTATTATTATTCATATTAGTTTTATTATTCATATGTGTGTTCTTAGTATTATTCTTAGTATTATTCTTATTGGGACTATTCGCCTCATTATTGATATTATTACTAACAATATTATTATTCGTCTTCTGATGCGCATTCTTAGTATTAGTCTTATTCGTCTTAATATTATTATTATTATTCCTATCAGTATTCTTCGTATTAGTGTTATTATTATGCTTGGTATTATCATGTTTCTTAGTCTTATTATCCTTATTCCTCCTCCTCCTCCTCCTCCTCCTCCTCCTCCTTCTCCCACCTCAACATGATGTTCATGCCCCTGCTCCTCATTTCCCTCCTCGGCCTCATCGTCAACACCGTCGCCACCCCAACTTCATTACCGCAATAATGAAACGCACCATCCCAATCGCCATCATCACGGCCATCCTACGCCTTCTCTCACCTTTGTCCGTGCATGGTTGGCATGAAGGGAACGGGGCCTCATGAGGAGCCCCCAGAGCCTTCCACCAGGCATGTCATCATACTGAATCGTTTTTCGAAGGTCCTAGAGCCCGTGGAGGGCTCGGGGTGCGCCAGAAGCACTAAACCTTAGCCTCGCGAAGGACCCAACCATATGCACTTGTCAGTCCCGCAGTTGTGGGTATCGTCTTAGGGGCCACGGAACTCTGTAGTGGGCGGGGGAGGACGCATGCGAACATTGCCAGCGGGGGTACATGAGAACTTTGCCACTAGGGCCTTCAGTGAAGCTCCCCATGGGGCAACGAAACGCAGTGCTGGGTGGAGGAGACGCACGTGGACACCGCCACCGGGGCCTTCGGTGGTTCTCCGCATGGGGCCACAAAACGCTGTGCTGTGTGGGGGAAACGCATGTGGACACCGCCACTTGGGCCTTAGGTGGAGCTCCCTCCCCATGGGGCCACGAAACGCTGTGCTGCATGGGGGAGACGCATGTGGACACCGCCACTGGGGCCTTAGGTGGAGCTCCACATGGGGCCGCGAAACGCTGTGCAGTGTGGGGGAGACGCATGTGGACACCGCCATCTGGGCCTTAGTTGGAGCTCTCCATGGGACCACGAAGCGCTCTGCTGGGTAGGAGAAACGCATGTGGACACCGCCACCTGGGCCATAGGTGAAGCTCCCCATGGGGCCACGACGCGCTGTACTGGTTGGGGGAGACGCATGCGGGCAATGCCACTGGGGCCTTGGATGGACCTCCCAATGGGGCCACGAAACGCTGTGCTGGGTGGGGGAGGCGCATGTGGACACCGCCGTCTGGGCCTTAGGTGGGGCTCCCTTTGAGGCCACGAAACGCCGTGCTGCGTGCAGGAGACGCATGTGGACACCGCAACTAGGGCCATCGGTGTAGCTCCCTATGGACCACGAAACGTTGTGCTGTGTGGGGGGGACTCATGTGGACACCGCCACTGGGGCCTTCAGTGGAGCTCCTTATGGGGCCACAAAATGCTGTGCTGTATGGGGGAGACGCATGGGGACACTGCCACTGGGGCCGTCAGTGGAGCTCCCCAAGGGGCCACGAAACGCTGTGCTGCGTGGGGGAGACGCATGTGGGCACCGCCGTCTGGGCATTAGGTGGAGCTCCCCTATGGGGCCACGAAGCGCCGTGCTGCGTGGGGGAGACGCATGTGGACACCGCCACTGTGGCCATAGGTGGAGCTCCCCGTGGGGCCACGAAGCGCTGTGCTTGGTGGGGGAGACGCATGCGGACACGGCCACTGGGGTCTTCAGTGGAACTCCCCATGGGGCCACAAAACGCTGTGCTGTGGGGGAGACGCATGTGGACACCGCCACTGGGGCCTTCAGTGGTGCTCCCCATAGGGAAACGCTGTGCTGTGTGGAGGAGACGCATGTGGACACCGCCACTGGGGCCATAGGTGGAGCTCACCGTGTAGCCACGAAACGCTGTGCTGGGTGGGGGAGACGCATGTGGACACCGCCACTGGGGCCTTCAGTGGAGCCCCCTACGGGGCCACGAACCCGTGTGATGCGTGCGGGAGACGCATGTGGACACCGCCACTGGGGCCTTAGATGTAGCTCCCCATGGGGCCACGAAGCGCAGGGCAGAGGCAGGGATGGGAAGAGGGAGAAGGGGGAGGAGGAAGAAAGGAAGGAAGGAAGGAACGCGGGGCGCTGTCTCTTCAAAACAAGGACCCAACACCACACCATGGTTGGGAAAGCAGGTTCCGCTTCCCTCCTGACCCGCTTGCTGCATGGCGACGCGGGGAAAGGGGGCCCGGGCTTCGGCTCGGGCTCGCGCTGAGGCTCGGGCTCCGCCTCGGGATCGGGCTCGAGCCTCGGGCTCAAGCTCGAGCTCGAGGGAGGCATCGAGTCACTGAGTGCAGAGTGCCCCCCTGGTCACCGGCCACGCCAGCAGCACGGCGTTGTGTGCGTACCAGAAGCGGTCGAAGTCCGAGTGGCGGGCGCGGGCGCGTCCCGTCCAGCCGAGCAGCAGCAGCAGCGCGACGAGCACCAGCCCGGAGACCCCAGGCGTGGACTGGAAGAGCACGGACCAGCCCATCTGCCCAGTGGAGAGCGGGCACGCGGGCCACTGGAGCCAGGCGAAGGATGGCATGTTCGCCAGCTTCGCGTCCCTGCTCGCGCACGCGATGACGGCGTTCAGCTCGGCGGCGCTTCCGTAGCGCAGCGCCGGCACGGTGGAGAGGAGGTGGGCCACAACGTGGACCGCCGCAGTTACGACGAGGCACCGCGCGAGGAAGATGTGGACATCCTTGTGGCCATCAAGCACCATCAGCATCTTGCTGTTGACGTCCAAGACCCTGTAGAACTGCTTCATCAGAGTCTTCTCGGCGGCGGGCGTGGGGGGGGAGGGA
>CAUYUJ010018720.1:143268-196951 GCA_963575745.1 Prorocentrum cordatum
TGGCGAAGTCAGCCTGCTTCTGCAGCAACGTGGCGAAGTCGCCCTGCAAGCGGTCGCACTTGCCCGTCCACGTGTTGGCTGCCGAGTCCTTGACCCCATCGCCCGCGAACGCAATGAGCTCGCTGAGGCTGTCGTGGTCCGCGCTCTTGGCCACCCACTTGGCTGCCCACTCGTCGTTCGCAATCTCATTCTTGATGGAATCCGAAAGCTTCTCGACCTCGTCCTTGTAGTGGTCGCGGACCTTAGTGCCCAACGTGGTGACCATCGCGTTCGTGTTCGTCATGATCAGAGCAGCCTTGGAGACGAACTCGGTGCCGTACTCCGATATGAGGTCGTCGCCCACCTTGTTGTTCTCAACGCGCTGCTTCGCTTGGGTAATCTCCCTCGCGATCTTGTCCAACTCGGCCGTGGAGGGAGTGTGCTCCTGACCGTCCGACGTATTCGCCTTCGCATCCGCCGTCCGAGTCACGCAGCATAGCCTCCACATCGCCTTCAACCACGTGCTGAGCCTCACGCAGTTCTTGCGCTTCTCCTCGGGGACGTGTGGCGCAACGAGCTCGAGCGCGTCAAACACCGTAGAATCACTGTCGCCACCGAACGTGGGGGAAGACATCACATCCTTCGCGATCTTGTCAACAAGCTTGTCTGCTGCTGCCTGGACCTTATCGCCAAGCGGGTTGGGCTTGCAAGCCGTGAAAGCGTCGCGCATCCGATGGGTCGGCTCGGAACCGTCGGACGTCCAACTCCCGATCGAATCCACCAACATAGAAATCTTGTAGTCAAAATCCATGTTTCCAAGAGCCTCCTGGATGCTAGCCGCCATCTGGCGTAGCTCCACGTCGGTAGGGAAAATGGCCACCAGAATCTTGAACAAGTCCCTCACGTGATGGAGGAGCACCGTTTTCGAATCCCCCTCTGTCTTCGAATCCTGCTGCTTGAGCTTCCTGCTCTTGCCGAGGACGTCGGTGCAAGCATCAATTGCCTTCTTGCGCAATTCGCATCTGAGTCTGTCGCACACTGTATCTGACACCTTGTTCTCCCAATAGGGAATCTGCTCGGCGATGTTAGTGAGATCCTTGATCGAAGACTCCGTTGCAGAACCGACGATTTTCGTCACCTTCAGGAAGCTCTGGTGGATCGCAGGGCCGAACTCGAGCATCTGTTTGCCGACGGCCGCGGCCTGCTGGTACTTCTCCTTCCAGAAGGACGCGGCAGGGGAGTGAATGGTCGAAGCCACGATCTGCATGGGCGATGGGGCCCCCGTCGTCCTGAACGCCTGCTCCTCGAACCGCGGCATCTCGTTGAACACTTCGAGGTCGGTGTCCAACCCCATGTCCTTGATCATGAAGCCCCTCACAATGCGCATCGTCGTCTTGGCCTCGAGGAGCACCGCGGCGCAATCATCCGACATGGACGCTTCCTCCGGAATCTCGCCCCAGAATGTCTCTGCGGTGGCAGCGAACTCCTGTACGTATTTCTCCATCCCAGGGCCCTGGGTGAACCACATCGCGAAGCCAGTCTGGAAGATGAACTTGGTGAAGAAGACAATCATCTCCTCCGAAGTGAGGCCACACCCGTCCAAGGTAGGCAAGGTGACCTCAAACGCCGCGCCGTCCGTCCAGAGCCTCGTGCAAGTCAGCAGGCTGGTGATCAAGGAAGACACCCTCGTGAAGTCATCACACTTGATGATATCCTCCCATATCTTCTTGACGCGGCGTGAAACGAGACTCTTGGCCAGGCTCGGGGTGGGCTGCATACCCTTCATCTTGAACGGCCCCCAGTTGAGCTTGATCTCAGCATCGCTCAAGTTGGCGTTGTTATGCAGCAACTTTGCCTTTGTCACCAGCTCGAAGTGGGTCTCTAGGACACGCCGATCCTCTGGCTGCAGCTTGCCCAGCAGTAGCTTCCCCTGGCTCTCCTGCTTGCCAAGCTTGACCCCGTCGAAGAATGATGACAGCGGCATCTCGTGGATCCAGTACTCAGGCGTGCCGACCTTGAAAGGGTTCTGAGAGACGAGCTCCTCGTGTGTCGTCTTCTGTTTCTTGGGATCGCTGGGGGGGCCCATCAGCGCGCCGCTCGCACTTCCGACGGACGAAGGCCGCTTCTGTGCATCCCCCTTCACGGGCGTGGCATAAGAGCCACTGAAACCAGACGCGCTCCCAGCAGGTCCACCGACCGCGCTCGCAGCACACGAAGCGGCAGCCTCAGTTTCGGGACGTTCCCCGTCTAATGACTCGATCTCTGCCGACTCGTCGGGATCCTCCACATTATCAGATGAGGGCCCGCCCCACCTGCCCCTGGACTTGGCAAGCAACCTCTCTGAGCGGCCCCTCAAGCCAGCCACCGTCGGGACGTAAGGGAACGGGTTGAACCAGTTCTCGCCGTCGATCCCGACCTGGTCGGTCCTCGTCATCTCCTGGTGCAAAAGCCACTCCTGGCCGTGCACGGCCCTCTTGGTGATGCCGTTCTTGGAAATGGACTCGGCCACGTTGGAGCCCATGCGGGCGAAGATCTTGACAGTGGGGTACTTCGCCACAAACTCGGGGGTCCGCTCCACCGCGTAGAAGATGTAGGGACCACCGCGGCCTGGGACCAGGCCAGGCTTGAGGCCCAAGGCCTTTGGAGTCTTCCCGAACTCGCGCTGGATGTCATTGTGCGACAGACCACACACCTTCCAATACATCTCCTGTCCGATGGCGGTGTCCCTGTACACATCCAGCGTGTTATTGTTGGCTTGCGTGGTGCTGGCGGCTGGGCCCCCTGTACCAGAAGCGGCCGCGGCGTGAGCGCGCGCGGCCTCGGAGACATGTTCTTTGAACTTCGCGTCCTTCTGCGCGGCCTTCACTACGACCTCAAGCGTCATGCCGCACATGTTGCCGACCACCCACTTGATGCACGTGATGCAGCCCACGACGTTGCCGACCATCTCGCGGCTGATGTCGGCGTGTACATCTGAGTCGTACAAGGTGCACTCCTGGCGGGGCGGACAGAGTTTAGTGCGCCCTCACTGTGCCCACCGATCAGAAACGCCGAATGATACCAGCGTCGACTCCAAACACACAGGCCACAAGCCACAAGCCCTGTGACTGGAAACCTACATAAAAAAACAAACTGGATATTCACGGGATCTTTTGCTCTGGGGCACAGGCTACTACCCGGTAAGACTGCGCAATATCTTCGTTTTCTGCTTGTGATGTGCCAGGTTTGCGCCTCCCGAAGCCACGCACCTTCGCAATGTGCACACGATGCACGCCCCCGCGGCCACGAACCCGTAGAAATGCGTTGGAGGAGGCGCGGTGATCCCCGCCCCCCGCCCCTCAGAACTCAGACGGGGGTCGGGGAGGGCTCGCCCTGAGGGCTCACACTGGAACGCCTTTACGTCCCGCGGGGGCACCCTGGGAGGCTCAACCAAGCTCCAATATCCAAAAGCTCTCCAGGGACAAACATATGTACAGATGTATGGATGAAGCTATGAACTATGTACGTACCAACTTATGCATATCGTACTGCGTCATGTAATACCGTATGCGCATGCAGACACCTGATACCGCACAGTTGCATATACATATGCCTATACTTATAAAATAAGGCCTGCGGCCCCGAAATCCTCGAGCCTCGGGGTCTGGCGGGCGGGGGGAGGGAAGGCCGAAGGCCCGCGAAGCGTGGGGGGACCAAAGGGGAAGGCGTGGTCGGGGAGGGCCTGAGGGAACCAACCTGGCCGCTTGGCCATGCCGCTGACGGGCACGGCCGAGCGGCAAGGTCGGGTCGGTTCCCTTCCCTCCTTCGGCCCCCTTCTCCCAAGTTCCCCGATTGGGGGCGTGGCGCATGAACCGCGTGGCCATAGCCAGAACCCGATGGGGGGGGCAGAGCGCATTCGACGACTCTCATTGCCCCCTCTCCCCTGCCCACGGGAGGTGCTCGCTGAGCTGAGCGATAAGGGAACGCATAGGGAGGTCGCCAGATCAACCGAGAGGTTGGCTTGGGCTTTGGGCCCTCAATGGCGGAAACACCCCCACATCAACAACTCACCTCCAAGATGGCAATGATGGCTTCCAAGGCGGTATGAGACGGCCCAGGGCGGCCACACACGGCCCCGAAGACGGCCCGAGAGGGCCCCAACAGACATCCAAGACGGCCCAAGATGGCATCAAGCAAGACGGCCCAATATGGCCCCAGGACGGCCTGAGAGGCACCCAACATGGAAAACGAAGATGATGCTGAGGTTGATGAGGCTGACGCTGAGGAGGAGGCCGATGAGGCAGGTGCCAATGAGGAGGAGGCTGGAGAGGAGGAAGAGGCTGATGAGGAGGCTGCTCCTGAGTAGGCTGATGAGGAGGAGGCTGAGGAGGAGACTCATGAGGAGGAGGAGGGTGATGATGAGGATGCAGCGTAGGAGGCTGACGAGGAGGATGCTGAGGAGGCGGAGGCTGATGAAACGGAGGAGGGCGAGGAGGCTGCTGAGGAGGATGATGCGGACGAGGAGGGCGCCTATGATAAGGAGGATGGTGAGGAGGCTGATGAGATGGATGCTGAGGAGGATGCTGATTAGGATGAGTCTGAGAAGATGGAGGGCGAGGCTGGGGATGAGGAGGCAGACGATGAGGCTGCCGAAGATGACGGGGCCGATGATGAGGAGGAGGCCGATAGGCAGGCTCATGATGAGGAGGCTGACGATGAGGGTGCCAAGTGGGAGCCTGATGGGGAGGGCGCTGAGGAGGATGAGCCGAGGAAGAGGAGGCTGATGAGGAGGCTTCTTACTCGGGAGCTGGTGGGCCCTGGAATGGCTCTGACTGGGGCCGCCCTCGGAACAGCGCCCGAATGCGCGAACGAAAGCTAGACGACCTCACGCTACACTGATGCACGCGGCCAGCTAATTGGCACGGGAATGTAGACGGCCGCCGAACGAGGCAGCTGGCCGCCGAGCGCAATGGCCGCCGACGAAAAGTGGCCGCCGAAAGTGCACCGCTTCACCATGGCGAGCTGGCGGGCGGTCTCAAACGCCACGGTTGTACCACTGCCTGTCCGTCTGGCCGAACTCGTTGGCGCCCTCGTCGGCCTAGTTGTGGGTCAGCGGCGCGTTCAGGCCATGCAGCCGCTGCTGGCACGAGCTGCACCAGAACTCCTCCGCAGTGAACTGGCTGAACGGGTACTGCTTGCCGTTAGCGAGGGAGCCCAGGTTCGTGGCGACGCGCATGCCGCACTTGTTGCACTCAGCTCGGCGCCCTGCTGGCGACTCCAGAGAAAAGGCGCCAGGGTCCCTCTTGTAGCTGCGCACCAAGATGACCGTGTCCTTGGTGGCCACCCGCACCTGCCTCTTCAACTTGTGGCCTGCGCCCACGCCGTCCTCGTGGCCGCCCAGCTCCTCCTGGTTGGGCTGCAAGCTCATCCTCGAGAAGTGGCGCGTCGGTGTCCTCGTAGGCGTAGGTGTCCCATCAACGCCTCTGGAGCCCGAAGCGTCCGACCGAGCGGCCTTCGACGGCGTTGCCGCTGGACGAGCTGCTGCTGGACGAGCTGCTGCGCATCTGGACGAGCTGCTGCTGGACGACGAGCTGCTGCTTGACGAGCTGGACGAGCTGCGGCGCCTCTTCTTACTCTTCCTCTTCGCCGCTTTGGCCGCCTTGGCGGCCCTCCTGGCGGCCTTCGCGTCCTGCGTCTTCGCGCCCTCCTTCGCCGCGTGGTCCTTGCCCTTCGACTTCGAACTCGCGGGGCCCGCGGGGTCGTCCGCCCCAGAGATCCCGCTGGCCTTCCGCGACTGGTTGATCCACTCGCGGAAGTCTTTGAGCGCTGCCCTCGGCCTACCGCCGTCGATCTCAGGGTTGAAGGTGTTGATGAAGCCCCAGTCGATGATCCTGTCGATGGAGCTCTGCAGGTTGTGCTCGATCATCTGGATCTGCAAGAAGTTCGCCACGAGGCGGCGGTAGCGCTTGGCGGTGTCCACTGCCTTGCGCCCCATGTTCCATTGCTGGAAGTCCTTCATGAGCTGGTCCGCCATTCCTGCGCCTCCGAGCCGACCGCGCGGGGCCGAGCCGAGCCGCCTCAAGCGGCCTCGAAAACGCCCCGTGCCGAGGCGCCTCTCACGCGCCTGCAAGCTGGTCGCTTGAACCAGCCTGGCTCTCGAGCGCGGGGGGGGGGCAGCAGCAAAGGCAGAAGTAGGAGAGGAGGACAACCCACCGAGATTGCCCAGGACCTGGAAGACCTGGGAGCCAGACAGCCAGACAAGCCAGGGGAGCCCAAGGCCCAGGTGCCCAGGGGCTCTCCGGTAAGCCCAAGAGGGCCAAGTCAGACGGGGGAAGAGGCGACGGCTACGACGACGCCGACGGCGACGGGCGCGCCGCGTCTGGATTTCTCCAAATCTTGGTCAGGACTCTCTGTCTGGGGTTGAGGCTCCCTCGGGTTCCAGTGCTCCATGGGCTCAATATGGCATCTCAGGGCCGAGGGGTTCACAGTGTCTGGGGTTGTTGACGCTCTCGTGGGCTCAAGAGGGTTTCAGAGCATCTCCTGGCCTTGTTGGGCCGAGGAGCCAACGGTGTCTTGGGATGAGGCTCTCACGGGTTCCAGGGCTCCATGGGCACAGGGCCCCCCAGGGACTAAGTGACTAGGTCGCGGTGCTCGGGGTTGAGGCTCCCACGGGCTCCAGGATTCCATGGGCTCAGGGCATCTCATGGCCTAGGGATTCACGGTGTCTCGGGGTGGGGCCCCACCTGTTCCAGGGTTCCATGGGCTCAGGGCCGTTTAGGGCATAGAGCCTAGGGGGCCCCGTGGCGCCTGGGGTTTGGGGCTCTCCCATCACATCCACGAAGAGATCCAGCCGTCATGCACAAGTCGGCGCTCTGACCAGGATGTCGAAGCATATCCAGCCGTGGTGCACATATCGGCCCTATGCCCAGCGAGGCCAGTGAGCACTGGAACTCTGGAGCCCATAGTGAATCCACGATGGCCCAAGATGGTTCTCAGCTGGATCGAAGATCCAAGATGATGCCTGATCAGATGCACCCATGTCGCATGGCCCAGGGTGGTTCCAACATGATTTCACGCGGCCCAAGATGGCTTCCAGAAGACGCCGCGCCGCCCACAGCTCAAGATGCCCCCCCCCCACAGTGGCCTTCAATATTACCTATAACCCAGATGGGGAGCGACGACGACGAGGACGAATGAGAGGGAGGGGAAGAGAGATGAGAGTTAGGGGGCGGTACTCGTAACAGAGAGGGAATAATATTGGAGCGACGTAAGCAGTCACGGAGAGCATGATGAGGATAACGAGGTAAGACATGATTGGAAGGAAGGGAGGAAGACAGCGCCCCAAGGCCCTGGTGGGGGAGGGGCCACGTACTTGACCAGAACGTCAACGGGCTTCTTATCATGCTGGTGGCTGGGGAACACCGCGGATTTGGCAAGAACTCCTATAGGCTCAGCATCATTATCCTCCCTTCCCCTTGTTTGCCCCCAGAAGGCTCCCGCTCGTTCACGCCGCAGAGCTGGCACTCGCGGAGCTGGCCGCCGCCTCTGCCTCTGCCACCGCCAGCGGGCCTGCCAGGTTTCTTCGCGCCTCGGCCCCCCTTGCCGCCACCTCTTGATGAACCCCCTGCCGACGAAGCTGGGTACTTCGAACACGACATGGCTGGTTGCTGGTGGCTGGAAGGGAATGCACAGAAGCGGCCTCCGCGCGATGCTAGTTGCTAGTAGGTAGAAGGTAGGCGGAGTCGGCGCCGCAAGCGGCACCACTCGATAGCAGCTGACGCCTTGGGCCCGATAAAAGGCTCCTGTTGAAGTGCGGGCCCCAATAGGCGATCCCGCTTGCTGCAGAGAGTCCAAGAAACATCGTTGCAGCGCGGACACCGATCAGCACACGATAGTATAACACAGCCCACAGTTCATAGTTACCCAAACAATGCTTGCTCTTACACGCCTCACTTGGGGTCCACATAATCGAACCGCATGAGAAGACAGGTGCTCAATATATCCTACGTACCTAAGGTAGTCCACATTTAAAATGCAACAGGCATCGGGGCCCCGGTCCTCGGTAGACGCCCCGTGCGCCCTAGTTCCCCAAGATACCTAACGCATAACACCCAGAAGCCGCGCAATCTATTGTATATACCGAGAACACCAGAAAGACGTTAGTTTGCAGGCCAACATGGCGACTCTTCCATTGTGGACAATACAGAAGTCTCAGAGAGCGCGCGCTTGTGGACAATACAGACCTCCGCACGCGCGCGCGCGCGTGCGGAATTCTGTATTCTCCACAATAGAACCGTCGGCGCGTCCGTCGGCCTCCTTAAGGGTTCACAGAAATTTCGAAGTCAGTTGTTGGAATTACATGTCGACCTTTCTATTGCGGACAATCAATGCAGAACTCCGCACGCGCGCGCGCGCGCGCGCGCATGGGGAGTTCTGCATTGTCCACAATACAAAAGTCGGCGCGTCCGTCGGCCTCCCTAAGGATTTACAGAAATGTTGAATTCAGTTCTTGGAAGTGCATGTCGACCTTCCTATTGTGCACAACACAGAACTCCGCACGCGCGCGCGCGCGCGCGTGGTGAGTTCTGTATTGTCCACAATACAAAAGTCGGCGCGTCCGTCGTCCTCCTTAAGGGTTCACAGAAATGTTGAATTCAGTTTTTGGAATTACATGTCGACCGTTCTATTGTGTGTTGTGGACAACACAGAGCTCCGCGCACGCGCGCGCGCGCGCGTGGATCTCTGTGTTGTCCACAGCATAAAAGACGGCGCGTCCGTCGGCCTCATTAAGGGTCAACAGAAAGTTTGACTTCAGTTTTTGGAATTACATGTCGACTTTTCTATTGTGGACAACACAGAACTCCGCACGCGCGCGCACGCGAACGCGCGCGCGCGGGGAGTTCTGTATTGTTCACAATACAAAAGTCGGCGCGTCCGTTGGCCTCTTGAAGGGTTCAGAAAAACTCTTGAATTCAGTCCTTGGAATTACATGTCGCCCTTTCCATTGTGGACAACACAGAACTCCGCGCGCGTGGGGAGTTCTGTATTGTCCACAATAGAAAAGTCGGCGCGTCCGTCTGCCTCCTTAAAGGTTCACAGAACTTTTGAATTCAGTTTTTGGAATTACATGTCGACCTTTGTATTGTGGACAACACAGAACTCCGCGCACGCGCGCGCGCGCGCGTGGGGAGATCTGTATTGTTCACGATACAAAAGTCGGCGCGTCCGTTGGCCTCTTGAAGGGTTCAGAAAAACTCTTGAATTCAGTCCTTGGAATTACATGTCGACCTTTCTATTGTGGACAACACAGAACTCCGCACGCGCGCGCGCGCACGCGTGAGGAGTTCTGTATGGTCCACAATACAAAAGTCGGCGCGTCCGTCGGCCTCCTTGAGGGCCCACAGTACGTGTGAATTCAATTTTGGGAATTACATGTCGACCTTCCTATTGTGGACAACACAGAACTCCGCACACGCGCGCGCGCGCGCGTGGGGAGTTCTGTATTGTCCACAATAGAAAAGTCGGCGCGTCCGTCGGCCTCCTTAAAGGTTCACAGGAATTTTGAATTCAGCTTGTTGGAATTACATGTCGGCCTTTGTATTCTGAACAATACAGAACTCCGCACGCGCGCGCGCGCGCGCGGGGTTCTCTATTGTCGACAATAGAAAAATCGGCGCGGTCGTCTGGCTCCTTAACATGTGAATTCAGTTTTTGGAATCACATGTCGACTCTTCCTTTGTGGACAACACAGAACTCCGCACGCGCGCGCGCAATTTATTGTATATACCGAGAACACCAAACGAACCCGAACGGCGCAATATACCCAATACACCAAATGCACCCAAAACACAAAAGACAGCAAAGTTGCCAAGGGCCTGGAAGTTATTCATACCAGGCCAGGCCAAACATAAGCTCACGCCCCGCAGGTTCCCCCCGTGGGTTCCCGCCCCATGGGTTCCCGTCGCATAGATTCCTGCCCAATACGCTCCTGCCCCATAAGTTCCCACCCCATGGGTTCCCGCCCCATGAGTTCCCGCCCCAATGGTTCCCGCCCCATGAGCTACCGCCCTGAAAGCTCCCGCCCCACAGGTTCCCGCCCCGTTGGTTCCCGCCCCGCGGTTCCAACGCGCGTGGACGGGCAAGACCAGGCGTCGTCACGCACGTCCACCCGCCGTCATGCACGTCCGCGGGGGCCGATGGCGATGCGAGGCCCCGCCCCGCCGCCCTTCATCAACGCCCGCACCCTCACGCTCGCTGGCGCGGGCGCCGCCCGCTGGTCGGCACTGCAACCCGAGGCGCGTCGTCCGCGCCTCGTCAGCACATCGCATCGGGGCGTGCATGTCGCGACCTGGCTTCCGCCAAAGGCTAGCCGCTGGCCGCTTGCCGCTGGCCGCTAGCCGCCAGCCGCCAGATTCGTCTGGGGGCTGGCGCGCGGCCCGCGCCCCAGCCGATGCGGAACGACCGCGCAGCTACTCTCGCGCGGGTTCGGCCCCGCGGCCACGACAGCTGGCGCGTCGCAAACGCGCCGCATTGATTGTCGGGGCCGCTCCAACAAATATATTCGGCACGACGGGTGGCCCGCGGGTGCGCGGCCCGAGAGAACGCAGAACCGATGCGTCGCCAACGCGCCGCATTCAATTTCGGGCCCGTCCCGAATCAGGAAATCGCCGACATACATCAGTGCACTGCGGTCGCGCCGTCGCCTCCATGTGGGGGGCTGGCTGGCATGAACAAAGACCGATGCGTCGCCAAACCGCCGCATTACATTCCGATACCACCTCGAGACGAAAAAATGTCTGACCGTCAAGGGCGCGGCGGTCGATCGATCGTTCCAACAGGGGCGCGGCCCGACCTTACCCATAACGGGTGCGCCCATAATGAGCAGTAATAAAATTGCGTTCGAGGGCGGTGCGCGAAATCGGGGGGGGGGGGGGGGGGGGGGTAGATTGCGAAAATTTCAGAAATTTCGCCCCCCAGCGCCCTGCTGCTGCGTTGCAACGGCATGTACCGCGGCGCGCAGTGGCACAAGAAACTCGAAGGAATCGGTGGCCTCGCCAGGACGGACATGTGACGCGTCGGTGCGCGGCATTCAGGGGGGCGACTGGAATCGCCGCCGCATCCCGAGCACATGCGCAGCCCATCCTCGCATAACCACCAGAATTGTGATCGGGCCTTGGCTACCTGTCGCGCGCCGACCATCGTCAAGAAATCGCCAAAAGATCGTCAAAAAATCATCAAAAAATCGTCAAAACATCATCGGGCCACAATTTCTGCCGCGCGACGATCATCAAAAAATCATCAAAAAATCATCAAAAAATCATCGGGCCACAATTTCTGCCGCGCGACGATCATCAAAAAATCATCAAAACATCATCAAAAAACCATCGGGCCACAATTTCTGCCGCGCGACGATCGTCAAAACATCGTCAAAAAATCGTCAAAAAATCGTCAAAAAATCGTCCCGTGGCGGCTCGGGTGGGACATCGTCCTGTCTACTTTCGACTGACGTGGCTGGCCGCCGACCGATGGTTTCTGGTACCCATATCATAATGTCCTTGGCCGCGCACCGATTGGCCCTGGTACCCATCGCATTATGTCAGAGGCCGCCGAACGATGGGGCACGGTGCCCATCGCATCAGGTCGGAGGCCGCCGACCGATGGGTACGGTACCCATCGCATAATGTCGGAGGCCGCCGACCGATGGGTACGGTACCCATCGCATAATGTCGGAGGCCGCCGACCGATGGGTACGGTACCCCTCGACTAATTCATCGACAATTACTCGGCCGGTACCGTCGGAAATTGATCGTCAAAAAATCGTCCAAAAATCGTCAAAAAATCGTCAAAAAATCGTCCCGGCCTATTTTTTTTTGGGGGAGACGGAAACCCGATGGTGTCGGTACCCTTCGCCTAATTCGTTGGGGCGGCAGCCGATCCTCCCGATACCCATCGCCTAATCGTTGGGGTGGCCGCCCGATCCTCCCGAGGACCATCGCCTAATTCGTTGGGGGTGGCAGCCGATCCTCCCGATGACCATCGCCACCCTCCTCCCTCCTCCCTCCTCCATCGTCCCCTCCTCCTCCCTCCCCTCCTCCTCTCTTCTCCCTCCCCCTCCTCCCCTCCTCCCTCCCCCCCTCCTCCCCCCCACACCCCCTCCCTCCTCCCCGCCCTCCCTCCTCCTCCCTCCCTCCCCCTTCCCTCCCTCCTCCCCCTACCCCTCCCTCCTCCCTCCCCCTCCCCCTTCTCTCTTCTCCTTCCCCCCTCTTCCCCTGCCCCCTCCCCCCTCCTCCCTCCTCCCTCACCCCGCCTCCTCCCTCCTCCCTCCCCTCTCCCTCCCCCCTCCCCCCTTCCCCTCCCTTCCTCCTCCTCCCTGCGCCCTGCTCCCTCCTGCTCCTCCCTCCCCCCCTCCTCCCCTCCTTCCTCCTCCCTCTACCCTCCTCCCTCCTCCCTCCCTCCTCCATCCTCCTTCCTCTCTTCTCCCTCCTCCTCCTCCCCTTCTCCCTCCTCCCCATCCTCCCCTCCTTCTTCTTCCCTTCCTCCCTCCTCCCTCACCCCGCCTCCCTCGTCCCTTGTCCCTCGCCCCTCCTCCCGAGTCCCTCATCCGTCCTCACCCCCCCTTCTCCGCCCCTGCCCCTTGCTCCCTGCCCCCTGAATCCTGCTCAGCCCCTCTGATAGGACACGCCACAGACGCCTGAGGCCTCAAGACATCCCAAGACGCCTAACGCCCCTAGACTCACCCTAGGCATCCCAAGACGCCGAAGGCCCCTACACACCCGAAGGCGGCTAAAGCCCCTAGGCACCCCAAGGCGCCTAAGGCCCCAAGACACCCCATGACGCCCAAGGTCTCTGTAGGACCCCCAAGACGCTGAAGGACCCAAGACACCCCTGAACGCCTGAGTCCCCGAGACGCAACGTGGGACGAATGCAGCTAAATTTGCAATGCAAGACAACACAACGCCTCCCAAAGCAATGCAAAACAGCACAACATGAGTCGGCCCCTAGAAGACCCCCACGACGCCCGAGGCCCCTAGACGCCCCAATACACCTAAGGCCCCTAGACACCCCAAAGACGCCTGAGGCCCCTACAGACCCTAAGACGCCTAAGGCCCCTACACACCCCCGAGACGCATAAGGCCCCTATGGGACTCCCCAGACGCCCAAGGCCCTATGGGGCCCCCAAGACGCCTGAGGCCCCGACACACCCCAAGACGCCTGAGGCCCCAGGACACAACGCGAGACGAGCGCAATTAAATTGGCAATGCAGGACAGTGCAAAGCTTCCCAATCCAATGCAAAAAAAAACAACATGCGTCGGCGTAAGGCGGAAGCCTGTGAACATGATATGGTGGCAGCATGTGGTATGCGCCGCAGAGTTACGGAAGGAGTACCCTGGGCTCCAGGGTCCAGTGCATCCTGCCATCGCGGGGCAACGAGACGCATGAGACATGCAAGTGTTTCAAACCAGTGTTAGGCCCTGACGGGCAGAGAGGCACGTGAGATTTAGAGGGGCGCGGCGTGTGAGATGACGGCGGCCTGGCGGCGTGTAAGACTTGGTGGGGCATGTGCGGGGGTAGTAACAAGAATACGCATGCGATTGTTTATGAGCGCTCTAGCGTGCGAGAGCAGCATCACGTGTCTCCCGTCTTGCTATTTGTAGCAAAACTCAGGCTCCGAGTCAGGCTCATCTGGCCTCTGGCGCCGTTCCCGAGAGATGAGCTCAGCACCCACTGGGTCCGCCTTCAGGCGATCCCTGCAAGCACGTCGGTCTCTGAAAGATGGGTCGTGACCCGCCGCCCCTCCTAGAGGCAACCCCGAGGCGAACGATTTCCCTTCGAAGCAGCCAGCGACGTTACCAAGGCGGCCACGGCGGCTCCAAGACGGCCCAAGAATGCATCGATGAGATGCGGGACGGCGCGCGACCATCCAACACGGCCCAACGTAGTTCCAAGATGGCGAGGATTGCCCCTCAATAACAATCATGGTTAATATATGAGCCATGACATCGAGTACAACCGCATGCATACTATGGTTTCGTGTTGGTGCGATCGTGCGGTACATATGCAAACAAGGTTATGATGGCGCATACATGCTGCCCCATCGCACGCACCATCTCAAATACGAACGTCATTGGGAACGGACGGAGCAGAAAGCTCAGGAATTCAAATGGTCAGTATGGTTTGTGAAATCCTGACCCGCCATCAACCACGCCAGAAGATCCGCGCTAGGCCGACCTTGGTGGGGATGGGTCACAATTCGAGAACCTTTAGGAGACGTGGCCCTCCGAGTCCGCCTGCAAAACGCATGATGGCGGCAAGTGGCCTCAAAATCCCGACCGTAGTATGTAATCTTATGCATCTTGCCATTCACAGTGGGCAAAGTAGGGAAATATGTTACCTGGCGCCGACCGCCGTCGGCCACGGGCTCCTCTGGAGGTGGCGGAGGCGGATGCGCCACTGGATCGGCGGCAGACGGGTCAGGGGGTGCAGGTCCAGGAGCAGGAGAAGGGGGAGGTACAGGCGGATGGGCGCCGCCTGGATCCTCCACGTCGTCGCCGCCGTCCGAGCCCTCGCCGCCGCCGCCAGTGTCCGAACCCTCCGTCGGGAAGAGGCTTCTCGGGGACTCCAAGCCTTCATCGGCCTCGGGCTCCTGGAGGAGGAAGGCGGAGGGTGGGAAGGGGGGGTGGGGGAAAGGGGCTGGGGAAGAAGAAAAGGGACGAGGAAGTGGGACGGGGGAGGTCAAAACACGGAGCTGGCAGAAGAGAGGGAGGAGAAGGAAGGGAGAGGGGGGAATTCCCGTACGAGAGGAGGGGAACGAGTAATGAGAAGGGTAGGGGGCGGAAGGTGGAATGAGGAGCCGCGCACCTAGAACCTAGGACCTAGGAGGTGGGGAGGAGGTGGGAAGGGGACGGGGGGGGGAATGGAAGAACAGGGCGGAGGGAAGAGAGAGGGTGAAACTGCGTGTGGGGAGGACGGACCTGAGGAGGAGAGAGCAGGGGAGGTGAGCGAGGAGGAGGAGGAGGAGGAGGTGGAGGAGGAGGAGGGCAGAACGCGGTGGGCCTGCCCACCCAGATTGTCGCCCGAATCGTCGCACTCGGGCTCGTCGTTGGGGTCGGTGCTCGCGTCGGCGTGGTCGCTGGCGTCGGAAGAGTTGCCGACGCCCTCGTCGGGGGACGCCTCGTCCTCGATCGCCAAAGCGCCGTCGTCCACGCCGTCGCAGGCGGCCAGGACGGCGGCGTCGAAGGCAGCGCGGCCCATGCCGCGAGCTCGGCCGCGGCCGCCGCCGCGGCCACGCCCAGGCGCCGGACTGCCGCGGCGACCGCGACCTCCACGGCCCCCGTCGCCGCGCCCTCTCCCGCGACCTCCTCGGCCGCCACCTCGTCGTCGGCGAGGGAGGGGAGCAGGCGGAGGCCAAAGACTTGCGAGCGCACCGTCAGCAAAGGGGCGGACCAAGATGACGCCAGGCCGAAAAACTGCAAGCGGCCTCGTGTGCATGGATAAGTGGAACGCCTCGAAATCGAGGTCCCGATCCTGCGGCAACAAATTGATGGCCTGGTAAGCGTTCAACCACTCGACTGTTGCCTACTCAGAAATTGGAAACGAAAGCGATGTACCAGCGTTGAACCAAACATTTCGTGGAAGGCAAACGAACACGCCCCTGGGCAACTCCTTTGCACCAGCGTTAAACCCAACTTATAATACTGATGGGGGGGGAGCAAACATTTCGTGGAAGGCAAACGAACGCGCAACCCTGTACACGTGGCCCGCCATTGTGAATGCGCATTTCAGTCGGGGAGGACACGATGCAAGGCTGCAGTTACTTTACATCGGCCCGCAGGGCAGGCCGTCAAGGGTGGAGAAAGTGGGAGGGAGGTGGAGGGAGTGGGCGGGAGGAAGAAGCGGGAGAGAGGAGGAATAAGAAAAGGGAGGAGGAAGTGGGAGGGATGTGGAAGTGGGAGGGAGCTGTTCGATACATGTGCGCGATGTGCTTGACACGCGAAAATATTATCATGTAAATCCATATAAACAGTAATGCACCTGCATGCATTACAATTGCCTATCCTGGGCCCGTGCACTTGTTCGGATACTTGGCAATCAGATGTCGGGCCCCGACTCCTCATCATCATCTCCCAGTGCGCATCCGACCCAGCGCCTCCTACCTCCCTCCTGGCCCTCCCCCTTCCCCGCCCAAGACTCGCGCTCTTCATCTCGCAATGCAACCGCGGCGTCGGCCTCTTGTGCGGCCACCTCCTCGTTCGCTTTCGCGTTGGCATTGGCCTTGCGCCCGCGGCGGCCGCGTAGTTGCCCGCGGCGGCCTCGCGGCCCGCGACCGCACCGCGCCTCGCGGCCCGCGGCCCCCATCGGCCCGCGAATGATGCCGACGCCGAGCGCGGCCGCGCATTCAAGCCCCGTCTCTGCGTCCGCCCTCGCGGGCCCATGCGCGAGTGCCAGCGGATCCGCCGAGGCCGCGAGGGCCCGCCCCGCCCCTGGGCATTCCAATCTGCCCTTCGCGAACGTACGGGGCCGCGAGTGCGGAGCATCCAGTGGCGCGGCGCGCCGCGGCGCCATGCAGTCGCGCCCTCGATCACCCTCTATCTCCTGTTCAGCGGCCGAAGGCGCTCCTGGCGCGCGCGGATACGCATTCCCTTAGGGGCCGTGGAACACGCGCGAGAAAAGTGGAGGGGGCGGTTCGTCGCGCGCACGGGATCGGGCGGGAAACTGGACAGCGGGCGGGGGAATGGGGCTAGCGGCTAAACGAGCGGGCCCCTGCCGCCGCGCCCCACGCCAAGCTGTAAACCAGGTAATCCCTCTCCCCGCAGGAGCGGTTGCCAAGGCGGCCCACGCCGTGGACCGCGGAGGCCCGACCGCTGCCACCGCTCGTTGGCGCTCCAGTCCGAACTTCTTTGCCCCGCGGGCCAAATGGCCTCGCGCGCTGGAACGCGCGGCCACTCCATCACTTGTGGCGGCGTCGTTGCCGCCGCGCTGGCGGGCGGCGGCGGCTCGCGGCCGCCGCGCCGCGAGAGCCCTTGGTAGCTGACGTGCCAACTGCCATCGGCACGGCGGCGTGACTGGGGCGCCCTGTCATCAGAAGCAAGCGGCGGGCGGCTCGGGCCGCCCTCTATCGCCGCCTTCGCTAGTCGCCTCGTTCCCGTCGCCATGCCCGCCACCCCCGCCCATCATCGAATCCACCAGATTTCTCCCAGCCATCATCTTCTGCGTCATTGTTTTCCCGATTATTCTGGTCGTTCTTCTCCTTCTTCTCCAACTGGCGCCCTGCCGCTCGGCTGGCCGACTCGCCGTCGTCGGCGGCGGGGCCCCGCGGACGCCGCCGCAGAACGTTTTGCGGCGCTGGTCGAAAGGTAGTCCTTCGCATTATTCTCAAACTGGCGCGCGGCGCGTCCGCGGCGCCGCGGGCGCGCCGCGAGCGCCAGCGTAGAATGCCCCGCAGCGCAGGTCGAAGCGGCTTCCCGAAGTCGACGGGCGACGGGTCGTTGACCTGAATGACTTGGTCGCTGGGGCCGCCTGGCGCAGCGCTTTCCGCCGAGGGCGCCCGTCCGCGCTTGAGGCAGCGCCCCCCGCGCTCGCGCGCGCTGAAAGGGGGCGGGCGACGGGGGGTGGGGGGATGGGGAGGGGGATGGAGGGAGGGAGGGGGGGGGGGGGAGGGGGAGGGGGGGGGGAGGCCGAGACTGCATGGCGGTGACGCGGGGGGAGCTTCGGCTGCGCGCGCGCTGCGGGCCGCATCGGCGGCTGGCCCCGCCTTCCGTGGCGTGCACCCCGCGGCCGTCCACGCGGCGCCACCAGCGTTCGATCGGGTAGAAGGCGCCCTTGTAAGTCTACCCTTTCTTGTAATGAACGCTGGCGGCCGCGGCCAACATGCGGGGCGTCTCCGCCTGTCGGCCGCCACCGCGGCGGCGGCCGCGGCCGCGGCCACGGCCGCCGCACCGCTTGAAGCCTCCTGGCGAGCGGCCGATCGCGGTCCGCTGGCGCCAGGGGCGCGCGGGGCCGTTGCGCCCTGCGCGAACCATGCGCGCAAGAGCGGGCCCCCGCCCCAGCCGTTGGCGGCGGCCCCCTCGGCCCTCGGGGGCCGCCGCGGCCAGCCGCTTTGGAATGGTCGCCAATCGCCGCCCGCCGCGCGCGTCGAACGCTGCAGCAGCAGCAGCAGTAGTAGTTGTAGTAGTAGCAGCAGCAGCAGGCGTAGTAGTAGTAGTAGTAGTAGCAGCAGTAGCGCGTAGTAGCAGCAGCAGCAGCAGTAGTAGTAGCGCGTAGTAGCAGTATTAGTAGCAGCAGCAGTAGCGAGTAGTAGTAGTAGTAGTACCAGCAGTAGCAGTAGCAGCAGCAGCAGCAGCAGTGGCGCGTAGTAGTAGTAGTAGTAGTAGTAGTAGCAGCAACAGTAGCAACAGCAGCAGCAGCAGTAGCGCGTAGTAGTAGTAGTAGTAGTAGTAGTAGTAGTATTAGCAGCAGCAGGCGTAGTAGTAGTAGGCGTAGTAGTAGTAGTAGTAGAACCCCCTTACGCAATGCTTGCTACGTCGCGCGTTTAGCGGCCCCCCGACTACACCCGAAACCCTGATCGCGAATGGCCCCAATCTGATCCATTGCTTGCCGCCTGCCCGCGGGTGGCCCCTCCCCCAGGTATGCCCCTCTATTATGACGGGGCTCCCTCTCGGGGTATGGGGCGACCGCCACGCGGCCCAGCCGCTGGCCCCTCCCCTTGGTATGCCCCTGCTCTGACGGGGCCCCCTCTCAGGGTATGGGGCGGCGGCGCCCGCGGCCCGCGCCCGAGACACCCGACGCCTGTTCCGCCACGATATGTTGCTTAGCGAGGCGCAAATCAGCCTAGAAGCCCAGCGCATATCACAGGGGTAAAGCATTTAGAAAGGCACATAAGGGCGCAGCGGCGCGCAGCAGAGCACATCAGAGCATTGCAGTGCGTAGCAGGGCTTAGCGGTCCGTCGAAGGGCTGGCCACGGCAATGCAGAGCATGGCAGTGATAGGCAAGGCGCTTCGATAAATTGATCACGCGCGCGCACGACTGTGACGACCCCGCCCCCCCCCGCCCACCCCCCTCCCCCCCCGTCAACCCCAGAACGCGGCCGATAAGGAATGTTCAGAGGGAGACACGAGGAAAACGAAGCGAGCAACCCAAACTTGAAACATGTGAAATATGTTTCAATAACTTGACAAATCGCCACATGCACTTCCCATCGGTCTTCGTGCGGATGCTTTGGCACGCTGGAAGGCCCTGGAGGGCTGGTAACATACAACTTTGCATTGGAATATGTTTGGCGGCATCTCAAATATATCACGGCCGCAGCCCTTGCATTTGTTCGCTCCTGGGCGGCCCCTCATTACGGACCTCAGGGGGGAGGGGGGAGGGGGGGGGAAGGGGGAGCAAGTAAGAACATGCATAGGCAGCCCACCCTTGTGCCCTTGTGTTCGTTTGCCTTCCCAATAAGCAAAACTCGTCGGGGCAAAAACCGAACGCCACGAACCCCTGTCAGCGTAAGTCCTATAGGCAAGCCTTGCGCCCTGCTGTTCCGCCTCCCGTCCCTGTTCCTTCCCTCTCCCTCCACAGCCCTCCCATGCATCCACCCCCGAGGCCCCCGTCGCCCCTCGGGGGTCGGAGGTGCAGGAGGGGGGAAACAGGCGGGGGGTGGAACCTGGAGGAGGATGACGACGACGACGAGGCGGAGGATGAGGAGGGGCGAGGAGGAGCATGAAGATAAATCTGAAAATTACGCGAGGCAGGCAAGGACACGATGAGGAATGACGAAACCACGAGGGGAGGATCTGGTAAACGAGGGGCGGGACATAACGAACTGGAGGGCTCAGGCAGAAATAAGAAGAGAATGCGAACGAAGGAACACATACTGAAATGCAACGACGCAGAGGATATGAACAATGAGGAGGCAGGGGGGGAATAATAGGGGGAAGGATGCGGAGGGGGAGGGGGGCATGGCGAGACGGGGGAACGGAGAGGAATGATTGACGGATGCGCATATGTATGCGTAAATGTGCTGTATACGTATGCATATATACATATATGTGTGTATATAACGCATATGTGGATAGATAAGGATTGGGTGATATACAGAGTATAGAGTACAGAGTATAGAGGAAATATTGGATATCTGCCCGCATGGGGTGTTGTCAGAAGTTACCTTACTAAAGAGAGAGGAAGGGAGAATGAGGGAGAATGAGGAGGAGGCGGAGGAGGCGACGGATCTAGGGAAGGGCGGGGGAGAGAGTGGAGGAGAGGAAACTTGCAACTCCGAGGGCCTGCCTTGAGCGCGATCTCGTCGCCATGCGGCGCGGCGGCTCTGCTCTCGTCCAGGGAGGCCAGCTGCATCGGCTGGAGCATCGGCTCGTAGGGCGAGAGGCTCTGGTGGCTGACGTGGAACCACATGTCATGGTCCAAGCCCCAGAACTCGTCCAGAGCCTCCTGGCCGTGATCGCCACCAGCATTCACAGAAATCCGCACCACAATCTTGCCATCGACCAGATCTGATCTCCGCTCCGAAAGGTCACTCTTAGGGCATACAACTTTGAGGCATCGGAGAAAACTGTTCCTCAACTTTTGCTTGCGCTCGCCAGCAGGGCCGCACAAGCAAATGCCAGCATGGAAACAATCAGCTTCCCACAGCTCTTCTGGCTCCGACTCGCTGCATTCATCAGGGCCATCTTGGTTACGATGGAGGTGGGCCCAGGCCGTCTCGAGATTTTTCAGCAGGTTCTGATGACTGTAGCCGATCTCGCGGCAGTATGTAACCAAACCATCTGCCAGCTCAGTAGACGACTTGGCCACGCTGCGCAGGAGCCGCACATTTGCCATGGGCGGCGGGATTGCCACCACGCCCGAGGTACAGGCGCCCACGGCAGGAGCGCCAGCCGCCAATTCTGATGCCCACTCAGCCGACTTAGTAGCTGAGAACTTTGCGACGTCATCATCGTCCACTTTGCGCGCCCGAGAATCTCTCTGCCTGACGCTGTGCTGCAGACGCCGAACATCTCGGACAGCCTCGTCCACGGTCCTTGCCCGCGCAGTGGCGTCCCTCGCGAAGGTATCCAAGATGGCGACATCAGACTGCGGGGCAGAGTCTGGCCCCGCTTCAGCACGCGCCCGAAGAGATCGCTGTAACATGGCCCGCTGCATATCTGTCTTGGTGGGCCCGAACGACGTGGATGAGGCGCAACCGCGTCGCCATCGCTGGGTCGCGGCCGCGCCTTCCTCGATGCACTTCGCCATGACCTCGTCGCCCACGACATCACGCAGAGCTCTGTACAGCCGAGAGACTTCGGGAACATCATTGGAACCCATATGGCGCATGAACGCTCTCCACGCGCCACCGCCTTTTGATCTCCCAGCAGCGTCGCCGCCCTGGCCGTCGTCGTCCTGCTGTCTGCGCTGCTGATCGGACGGGGCCTCGGGAACACCACTCGGCGCCGATGAGCCCTGGGAAGGCGGCGCGTCCGCTCTGACCTGGTTTCCAATCCACTTGGTGCTGAGGCCCATGGCGTCTTCCTGCTTGCACTGGACCCTCTTCTTCGTGTACCTCCGAAGCTGGCTGTTCTTGCACTCGAGATGGTCGGTGTTCATCGTGATTAGGATTACATGCAGTGCCAGCTTCATCCGCGCGGCCTCGGTATCCAAGTCGTTCTGCTGGAGAAACAATCGGCTCCACACATCAAGCGAACATTCTGGTCTATCCTTGATCGTCCTGGCCAGCGCGGGCTGCTCGATCACGAGAAACAGCGTAAACGGGGGCTGGGAGTGCTTGGAGGCCAACATCTTCTCGGTGAGAGCGCCAATACGAGACTGGCTAATGAAACAGTCCGCTTTGAGCCTGTTGGTCATGTCCGCTTCTTTGAGCAACATCCACACCCTGACGTCGTGGAACAAACGCACCAACTGCTTGAAAGCCTTGCTCTCTATCTCAAGCCGTGCGTGGACGAGAACGGGGTAATCTCGAAACAGTAGCCGCTGCCGCTGTCCGCTGTCGGGCATCTGGGCCGCTCTGGCAGCGAGGGCGTCCTGCCGTTTGTGCCACTTCAGGGACCCGACGAACAACTCGGTCTTCTGCATCTGCTGCGCCACGGACAGAAGCATCCGCAAGGACACCAACTGAGCGCACGGAGATGACGGCACAGCCGAGGACAAGAATTCCATTGCCTTTTTTCGCCTTGCAGCGTTCTCTTTGGCAAAGCTAGCCGAGGTGCCCGAAGATCCAGCGCGGGCGATGGCATTGGCAGCTGCCCCAACAGGAACAATGGCCATCGCGCCCGCGCCCAGATCGCCTCCAGCAGCGCCGCCTTCGCCTCCGCCCCCAACTTGCACGTCGACAGCTTGTCCCCTCACTCTGTCGCAGAACATCTTGTATGCGTGAACAAGGCAGTTCCCAAAAAGAAGCATGATGCAAGTGCTGCAAGTGGCCTCTTCTGCCATCATCCATTTATTGCGCTGGTACATAAGAGGGGCCCGACTTGCAAGAGCGCTGCATATGCCGTTGGCAATCTTCTCAATCAACGTTGCCTCATCGTACGGGGTGCCAGGGGGCACAAATCCAACCGACGCTCTAGGGCGCTTGTGGTGTACGGAGAATCCTACTGCAACCCAGCTTTCTTCCCCACGCGGAGAGATCTCTGTGTCTCACCCGCACCCCCTCCCCCCGGTTCAGGAAAGGGATTCCCGCGATGGCCCAGGGCGCCTGGGATGTTCCAAGATGGTCTCAAGACGGCTTCAGATGGCCAAATCTGGCCCCCATGATGGCAAGATCCAACATAGCCCAGGATGGGACAAGATGGCCTCCAAGATAGCCTATCACCTATCATCCTCCTCCTCCTGATCCGCTTTCGTACAGACAACGGCTGGCATCATCTTTGTTGCGCAGCATGGCCCTCCCTACTCTGCAATGGTCAAGGCGTCAAGGCAACTCGCCTGGGCAGATTTTGCTGTTCAAGGTAGCTGGCGGGGGGCGCGCGAAGCGTCAAGCATATGTACATGTCGCCATCGTCTGTGCCCCAGTCACAATTGGCAAGAGTTTCCAACAGCACGCGAACAACCCAATAATCGCCCACTTGAGGCACGAACCACTTGAGAATGAGCTGCCTGCGAACCTCGCTCTCCAATGGGTTCCTGCCTGTGCGGGGCTTTATCCTGCCGCGAAGATGGTCAACTAGACATTCTTGGAATATCTTCAAGGAGCCTGGCGACGTCAATGACAGAGTAATGTTGATCATGCCAGAGATTGCGGCCTCGAAGTTCTCAGTTGAACTATTCCTGATGGTCTTGAGCATGTGCTGACGACAATGCACTGGGAGAGCGCCAAACGTGTTCTTCTCTTTGAACAATCTGCGGCGCATGCGGCGCTCAACCACTAAATTACTGGGGTGGCGATCGATCGACGCGATGCGCGTGGCCGAATCAAACTGAAGGTCGCCGAGGCATGTCGAGTCGGAGTCCCGAAGGGCATCCATGAGACAACGAGGGGTATTGTGCATCAGGGGCTGGACATGGCAGGCGGTGCGCCCGATCACCATGAAGAAACGCTGGGTGCCGCCGACGTCTCTGCTCAAGAGGTAGCCCCATTGCCTCTGTGTCTGCAGTAGCTTGGTCGGCGCCGCCGTCTCGTTCGTCCTGAGCAGTGCCAAAAAGTCATCAGGCAATGCCACTCTCATCTCACCTCTGTTGCCCATGCCCTGCACCTGGCCTTGCCGAGATGGTTGCCTCAGCATCAAGGGCGTCTCATCGTACGCCACGTAATCGACAGCGTGCAACCTCGAGAAGATGCCAGGCGACTCGTGCACGGCCGAAGCGAAAACACTGCGACGGCAACGGTCCAGAAACCAATGCATCGCTGACAGCTGAATGGAATGTCGATGGAAGGATTTCCGCTTGGCACCAACGTAATGACATTGCAACGTCGCCGTAGCACAAGTCAACGGAGTAGTGTCGTGCAACAATAAGCGCCCAATTTCTGAAAGCTCAGGCAGAACTCCATTCACGACGTCGCTCAAGTAGTGGCGAGACACAGCAGCGATATGTGCAAGCATCGGATGGCCACAAAATGCGACAGGCGGCCGTGTCATCACGTCCTGCACGCGAACGGGAACTCTGAGCTTCGCGATCCGATCCTGCTCCGCCTCGCGCTCCGCACGGCGAGCGCGCTTCGCCACTGCAGCCGCCTCCTGGGCGATCCGAATGTCGCCGCGCCTGCGAGCAGCAGGCACAATGGCGGCCGCGCCGCCATCTCCACCACCGTCCATACCAACTGAAGCACCATAATGGCGGACGCGCCGCCACCTCCACCACCTCCATATCAACCGAACGAGGTCGGCCGTCCCGCCACACTCGATGGACCGAGCAACGATAAACATTCGAGCAAAAACGGCAATGAACAAACACGATCCTCAACAGGTCACCCCCCCCGACTCGGGACGACATCTCCCCCCGCCAAAATCCTCCGACCCCGCTGGGGCCAACCAGGTCCTGTCAACTTCTGCAGGGGGCGGGGTCCACAACCAGTTGCAACCCCCTGCAACAATCTTGACGGGCATGGCCCCCGAAATTTCTATACCCCTTACCCCCTTTTACAGCCCCCTTCGAGACCCTCTAGAAGCTCCTGCAACCCCGTGCAACACCCAACGCCCCCCCCATACAACCTCGCATTCGGAAAGATCTAAGTTGCGTTGATGTTCTCGCCCGAGGTTTTTTTGTCTCGGGGGGGGGGAAGTTTTGATGATCAACATAAATTATTGCGAAAACCATCGCCGGACGATTTTTGGATGATCTTGGGCGATTTCTATGTTCTACAGAGTCTAGTACACAGGAGCAATATAAACCTATGCCCAAGCCGCTGTCCCTTCTTCGGTCTGGGCCACCCAGCTCTCCAGCCCAGGGGAGACGGCGCCGCTCCCCTCCCCCAAGACCTGGTGGACCTGGGGGAACCAAAAGGCACCGATACCGCTACTTCCCGCCTCTCTCCCGGGAGGCGCTCGGATCGGAACTTCGAGGCGAACCCAGCGGTGGCGACGAGGGCCTCCCATGAGGTCCCACGGGGGGAAAACGAGGGAAGGGCAGCGGTATGGGTACCAGCGAGGCGAGCGAGGCGTCAGCGAGGCGCCAGGAGCCGAAGCTCTGCGCGCCCTCTCGCAAGATGTCCCGCACCGCGTCCTGCGTGGCGAGGCCGTTGGCGCGGAGGTACGCCACGGCGTTCTCCCACCTCGATGTATCGAGCCGGCGATGCAAAGAAAAAGAAAGAGATGCCGAAAAACGATACTTACCGTGTGACGTACCCAACCCGTTCTATACACCCGAGGTGATCCGCGTCGGACCCACCTCCGCTGAGCCTCCCAGGAGCCCACGCACCTGGCGACAATTGCGCAGATCGCAAGCCCCCCAGGGGGCGGCGAGGTCCCGAGGTGATCTGCGTGCGACCCACCTCCGCTGAGCCTCCCAGGAGCCCACGAAAGTGGCGACAATTGCGCAGATCGCAAGCCCCCCAGGGGACGGCGAGGTCCCGAGGTGATCCGCCTGGGACCCACCGCAGCTGGGCCTCCCAGGAGCCCACGAACGTGGCGACAGTTGCGCAGATCGCAAGCCCCCCAGGAGGGGGGGGGGGGGGAGTCAGGAGCCCACGAAAGTGGTGACAATTGCGCAGATCGCAAGCCCCCCAGGGGACGGCGAGGTCCCGAGGTGATCCGCCTGGGACCCACCGCAGCTGGGCCTCCCAGGAGCCCACGAAAGTGGCGACAATTGCGCAGATCGCAAGACCCCCAGGGGGCGGCGAGGTCCCGAGGTGATCTGCGTGCGACCCACCTCCGCTGGGCCTCCCAGGAGCCCACGAAAGTGGCGACAGTTGCGCAGGTCGCAAGCCCCCCAGGGGGCGGCGAGGTCCCGAGGTGATCCGACTGGGACCGACCGCAGCTGGGCCTCCCAGGAGCCCACGAAAGTGGCGACAATTGCGCAGATCGCAGACGGCACGAGAGAAGATGAGAAGGGAACACAGGAGACAGGAAAGGAGGAGGAGAGGAGGAGAGGAGGAGGAGGAGGAGGCGGAGACCACTGCTCTACTCAGAAACGAATACCCAACACCACAGGAGGGTTGGGAAAACGATGTAGAGGAGAACGTACATGAGGAGGAGGACGAGGACGGCGATGATGAACTGCGGACGGATGGGGCGAGGGGCAGACAAGAGGGAGGAACTAGAGGCCGCCTAGATGGGGTCAGAATCGATGGGGTCGGGGGGATCGCGCCGCATCGCCGACGCATTGGCCATGCACTGGCGACGTCGGCAAAACATCCGCGACGTCTGCGTGGAGAAAATTGAGCCCCACATCGAGCCGCATCGCCGATGCATCGCCGATGCATCGAAGACGCAACGCGATCCTCCGACCCCATCTACTCCGACCCCATCTAGGAGGCCTAGACCACCTCTTATCCACGAACGTCGCCCTGTTCAGGCCACCCAGCTCCTCCCCGGAACCGTGACTGCTCTGCTGGACCTCTGCATGCTGGCACAAGCTTCGAACCGGTCCCACCACCGTCATCGCCTTTTCGCACGGGCTGCAGGAGCAGGCGGAGACTTCGCTGATTCTGCGCGTCGCCGGGTCGCACAGGATCCACCGAATCTCAATGTATTGAGCCAATTCGGCTATGCAGGGAGTAAGAAGGAGATGACGAGGGGTGAAAAAGAAGTGGAGGAGAATGTGTATGAGGCTGGGCCAGAATACTCAGGAGGAGGAGGAGGACGGCGAGGATGAGCTGCGGACGGATGGGGCGAGGGGCAGACAGGAGGGAGGAGGAACGGGAAGGGGGGTGCAGACACAGGTCGTGCCGAACGGGAAGGCGGGGTGGTGCAGCCGACGCGCAGCCGCAAGGAACGCCGAGTGAGGAACGCAAGGGCTTTCCTGACCACGGCGGGCCTCGGCCACGAGCAAGTTTCCCGACCCAGACCCGGGGGACGGCCCGAAATCCAGGGAACTTCCTGGGCCCGGGAAGGGTCCTTAGGTGTTAACAGGGGCCCAGGGACACGCAGATCAATAGACACAAATCCCAGGATCCCCTGTGTGCTTCCCTTATCTTCTGGGTGTTCGACTTCCCCCCAACTCTCCACATTTTCATATTTTCCTGGGAGTCGCCGTTGAACTGTGTCTGTGTGTTTTTTCCCCTCTTGAACGTACCCTCCCGCAGTTGCAGCTAAAAAGGACGGGGGGGGGGGGGCTGGGCGTGTCGCCGGTTAGCTGCGGGGTGCAGGTGGGTCGCGCGGTGGGACGAGGGGGTGGGTCGCGGGGTGGGTCGCGCGATAGGTCGCGGGGTGGGTCACGGGCGGGTCGCGAGCGACGGCGACAGCAACAACAAAACCACATAACAACAAACCAAAACCAACACCGACGGCAACAACAACAGCAGCAGCAGCAGCAAGAGCAGCAACAACAGCAGCAGCAACAACAACACAAACAGCAACAACAGCAACAGCAACAGCAACAGCAACACCACCAACACCAACAAACACAGGCACAGACAACACCATCAACACCGACAGCGACCACAACAACAAGAACAACGCCACCAACAACAACAACAACAACAACAACAACAACAACAGCAACACCACCAACAACAACACCAACTACAACAAACAACACACAACACACACCAAACAGCAACACCACCATCACCAACAACAACATCAACAACAACAACACCAAACAACAACAACAACAACAACAACAACAACAACAACAACAACAACAACAACACCAACAACACCACCAACAACAACACCAACACCATCAACAACAACATCAACCACACCACCATCAACAACAACACCACCACCAACAACAATAACAACACCAACTACAACAACAATCATGTTAATACCGTTCGCTCTCATTTTCTCGAGTGGCGTCCAACGTCTATTTTCCAAACCCTCGATACCCGCCCTCTTCGTCTTCGATCGTACCCTGTTTGGGGGTACATATTTCTGCTCTGCAGCTCACGCACCAGCAAGCGGCGGGCGGCCGCGGACCGTCGGCCTGGCCAGCGGCAGCGCTGATCGGCGGTAGCCCGACCCCAAGAAGGACGGACAGGGGACCGTCCACGACGACGACGACGACAAGCGAAAACGAGAGCAAACGCGACGGCGGGGCCACGAAGGGCAGGAACGGGGCCACGAAGGGCGAAAGCGGGGCCACGAAAGGCATGCGCGTAGGGCCATGAAGGGCGCGAACGAACGGGGGCCATGAAGGGCAGATAATGCGGGGCAACAGAGGGCAACGACGGGGCCACTAAGGGTAGCAACGGGGCCACGTAGAATAGCGAAGGGGCCACAAAAGGCGACAGCGGGGCCAGGAAGGGCATATGGGGCCACGACGGCCGCGAACGAGCGGGGGCCACAAAAGGCAGGCGTACATTGGGCCGCAGAGGGCAACGATGGGGCCACTGAGGGTAGCAACGGGGCCACAAAAGGGCAGCGAGGGGGCCGCGAAGGGCGACGGGGGGGCCGCGAAACGCGTGCAGATGGGGCCACGACGGGCGCGAACGAGCGGACGCCATGAAGGGCGTACGTATATGAATGAGGACACGAAATGCCGCGAGGGGGCCACGAAGGGCTGCAAGGAGGCCGCGAACGGCAGCGAGAGGCCACTCAGGGCTGCAACGGGGCCACGAAGGGCAGCGAAGGGGCCACGAAAGGCTGCAACGGGGCCGCGATGGGGCCACGAATAGTTGGGCTGCAGCGGGGCCGCGAAAAGATGCAACGGGGCCGCGAAGGGTAGCAGAAGGACCACGACGGGCTGCCACGGGCCCACGAAGGGCAGCGAAGAGGCCACGAAGGGCTGCAACGGGACCACGAGCGGCAGCGAGGGGGCCACCAAAGGCTGCAACGGGGCCGCGAAGGGCAGCGAGGGGGCCACGAAGGGTTGCAACGTGGCCACGGAGGGCAGCGATGGGGGTCATGAAGGGCAACAACGGGGCCACGAAGGGCAGCGAAGAATTCACGAAGGTTGCAACGGGGCCGCGAGTTGCAACGAAGGGGCCACGAAGGGCTGCAACGGGCCAACGAAGGGCAGCGACGGGGCCACGAAGGGATGTAACGGGGCCGCGAAGGGTAGCAGAGGGGCCACGAAGGGCTGCCACGGGCCCACGGAGGGCAGCGAAGAGGCCACGAAGGGCTGCAACGGGACCACGAGGGGCAGCGAGGGGGCCACCAATGGCTGCGAAGGGCAGCGAGAGGGCCACGAAGGGTTGTAACGGGGCCACGAGGGGCAGCAGGATCCCGATTCCTAAATAAGCTGTGAAGGAGTCCTACGCGTGAGCGCGACTCCTGGGCGCTTGAGTGTCGGGATCGCGGCGCTTGAACAAATTGCGGGAAATTCCAACGCAAGAGCGCGAGTCTATAATACATAAGGAGCGAGTCTCCAGCGAGAGCGCGTCTCCAAAGCGCCGAAAGAGCGATTCCTGAATAAATTATGAGGAAGACCCAAACGAGAGCGCGACTCCGGAGAACAATGCGAAGACGTCTCAGGCGGGAGCGGGGTCCTCGCTAAAGTGTGAAGAGGTCAAAGGCGGGAGCGGTTGTTGTTGTAACCCGGGGGCCAGGGGCACAGTTTGAGCCTGGTGACTTCCCCGGTTAAACAACAAGGTGCGAGCCCCGGGGAAAACGCTTCAATGAAAAAACACATGTTGCCTTGTCGGCCAGATCCCACTGCACTGGTCCGATGCTTGCCCTTTCCTTTGCCCCTCCCTTTCTCGATTCCCGAAGCTGGCGAAGGTTTTGCGGATATCGTTGTTGGGCGAAGGTGCGAGAGCCTCTCCTGTTGCTTTCGCCCACGTTTGCTGACCCTCCGCGCGCGGCTCGCGGGCTTACTGTTGTTGCTGCTGAAACGACGCCATCGGGACCTGGCGCGCTCGCAGGCCCAAAAGGCGCCGCGCTGTCCCAGTGGAACTTCGCGCAGTTCGGGGTAGTCAGCAGCGCCTTCTTCGCCGATTAATGGCACCAGAGCCGGCGCCGGAGTCGAAACCTGCTACTGGATGTGCCGCCCGTGGTGCTGCTGTGCCCGCGTTGGCAACAGCTGGTGCTGCGGACTCGGTGCCGCTCCGCGGGCTGCAGGGCCCACGCCATCCCTGCTCGGTCCGGCTCCAGTGCCATATGCAATCGTGTGGTGCGTTTGGCGCTGGGACGAATGCGCGGCCGAGGCGCGATTGCCAGCCGAACCTTCGATCATATGTCTAGATCGTGCGAAACAATTGTGGTGCGTCCCCCGGGGAGGCCACGCTGCTGTGCAGCAGGATCATGGTGAACTGGATGTTCGAAGCAGCCACAGCGCGCAGCAAGAGGCAGACCAGGCCCCTGTAGCCGACCATGAGGTGACTGGCCTGCTGCGCCCTGTTGCGGAGGACGTCGAACCTGGTGAGGAATTTGTCGATGCGCTCCTGCGGCAATCGGTTGACGCTCATCAGAAACGATGCCGCCAGCGTGCGCTCCTCCCTGCAAGCTGGCCCCACCGTTCGGCCGCGCTGTGCATGCGAAAAGTCATGGGCGGCATTGGGTTGCCGTTGGTATGACTACCATGGATGGGGACACCTGGCGGCCAGTCGTCCACGCACCCGCGAGCCATGCCGGTCAAGCGAGACGAGACGTAGGCCGCTTGACGAAACTCGTTGAGGTCTCACTTCGCCACGGACCAGATCATCACCTCCCGCGCCCAACGTTGGACGGGCACGCGAGCATCCTGCTTGGGCCCCCAGGTGCGGAAATGCTGCTTCCTCCCAACTCCACCTTCGCCGCACTTCCCCTTCTCGACCTTCATCTCCTCTGCTTCTCCTCGTCGTTTGTTACCCTTTCCGCCACTCCTTCCCCGTTCTAATCCTCCTCACCCCTCATCGGTTCCGTCCTCGCCAGTGTCGCCGGTGTGATCCCAGGAGGGAGCCTGGGAGGGATGGAGGGGGCGACACTGAAGAGTTAGGAGAAGAAGAGGAGGGAGAAGGAACGGGGATGGGGGCCGTCGTGTTCCTGACCGTCATGACGTGTTCAGGACCAACTGTTTCCTCCTCCTGCTCCTGCTCCTGCTCCTGCTCCTGCTCCTGCTCCTGCTCCTGCTCCTGCTCCTCCTCCTCCTCCTCCTCCTCCTCCTCCTCCTCCCCATCCACCTCCTCAGCCTCATCCTCTCCCGCCTTTTCCTTCCCCTCCTCCTCCTCCTCTTCTTCCTCCTCCTCCTCCTCCTCCTCTTCATCCTCCCCTCCTCCTCCTCCTCGTCCTCCTCTCCTATTCCTCCTCCTCCCTCCTCCTCCTCCTCCTCCTCCTCCTCCTCCTATTCCTCTTCCTCTTCCTCTTCCTCCTATTCCTCCTCCTCCTCTTCAGCCTCCTCCTCCTCCTCATTGTCCTCATCTTCGTCCTCCCCGCAGGCAGCAAGAGAGCTTGATGAGGCTAGCCATTGCCCCCCCCGGTGCAACAGAGCAGCCACGAGAGGCGAGGCCAACGCAAACCTGCAGGACAGTGACTCCAGAGAGGCAATCACTCCGACGGTGGGGGCCCGCGGCGTGATAATCCTCTCAATATGGCTGGGGAAATCCTTTTGGTCCCTCCTCGTACCCCTTCTTGCAATATCCTGTTATTCCTGCCATCCTCCTGCCTTCTCCCCTCCTCCTGCCTCCTCCTCCTCGTCTTCATTGTCGTCGTCGTCCTCTTCCTCGTCCTGTTCCTCCTCCTCGTCCTCGTCCTGTTCCTTCTCCTCGTCCTCCTCCTCCTCCTCCTCCGCCTCATCCTCCGCCTCGTTTTTGTCCCTCTCCATCCCGCCTGTTCTCCTCATGCACCTCCCCTTCTTTCTGGCCAGGGCACGCATGTCGATTCTCCTCGGCGCCCTCGCCGCCATGGCCGGCATGCGCGCGTTTTCCGACGGCCGGATCGCGAAACCGTTGGGGCAACCCCGTGGGCCTCAATACCGCAAGCAAGCCGTCGGGAAAACGCCGCGGGCCTCGGACTGGGCGCCGCCGCGATCAGGCGGGAGGCAGCGTGAGACCTGGCTCTGCCGCGAGCACCGCCTCAGCCTTGGAGCTCGCAGCCTGGGGCTCCCGCTCGAGACTTCCTCGCGAATCGTTTGTGGACGAGCTTCCCGCTCGAGATTTCCAGCATAGTTATTCAGACCCGCGGAGCCAAGAAGAGACGACGGTTACACGATTCGGTTGGCCCGCTCGAGTTCTAAAAGGGGTGGAGACCCCGCAGGGGGGTGCTTCCGCTCGTGATTTCCTCGCGACTCACTCACAAACCACGCCCCCGCGTGACATGTCATCCAGGTTCATGCCCGAGAAGCCAACAAATAACACTTACGAGTTCCAGATGATTCGCTCGGATCCGAACGTGGAAGTGGAGGCCCCATAGGGAGGGGCTCCCGCTCGGGAATTCCTTGCGATTGACTCACAGACGACGCCCCCGTTAGAGGTTTTCTCCGCACTAAGGCCAGAAGAGCCAAAATGTGAGGACACTTTCACGTTTCAGATGACCCACTCGGATTCGAACATGGAGGTGCGGACCCCTTAGGGAGGAGCTCCCGCCCGAGACGTCCTCGCGATTCACTCACAGACGAGACTCCCGCCCAGGATTTCGTTGATATCCAAGCCTGCGGAGCTTAAGAGTGCTGGACCCTGAGGGAAGGGCTCCCGCCTAAGATTTCCTCAAACTTGATTCCAAGCCAAAGGAACCCAACAATGACGGCAGTTAAAGGTTTGAGGATGACCCCATGGGATTCAAAACGTGAAGTGCGGACCCCATTGGGGGGAAGTCCAACCTGAGACGTCCTCGCCATTCACTCACAGACGAGGCTCCCGCTTGACACTACCTCTAGATTCAAGCCTGGGGAGCCAAACGATGACGAACATGACCTGCAGGTTTGTCATACTTTTGCATAACCAAACCACGAAGCGCGGGCTCCATAGGGAGGGGATCCCGCCTGCGATCTCCTTGCAATTCATTCGTAGACGAGGGTCTTGACACTTCCTCGAACCCAGCAGCGACGCCAGTCACAAGTTTGAGGAAGACCCATTGGGATGAGAAGCGTGACGTGCGGGCCCCATAGGCAAGGGGCTCCCGCCTGAGACTTCCTGGCAATTCACTCACAGACGAAGCAATCGCTTGAGACGCTCATATTCAGGCCTGGGGAGCCTAACAGCGACGACAGTTACAAGTTTGAAAATGCGTCCATGTAAAACATGAAGTGCGGGCCCCCTCCTGAGACTCCCTCGCAAGTCACTCACAGATGGAGTTCCCGCTTGGGATATCCTCCATATTCGGGCCTGAGGAAGTGAACAATGGCCACAGTTACAAGATTGAGGATGATCCACTGGCATTGAAAACGCGTGGTGCGTTACCCACAGGGAGGAGGATCCCGCTCGAGAGTTCCTGCGTGGTGGGTATGTTGGTGTGTGAGAGAGAAACAAAACAAACAAATGCACGCGTGTGTGAATACATCACCGCTCCGAAGATTTCTCGGATTTTCTGAATTGGGCCCGATGGGATTGTGTGCTCGCCTACGTTACAATTAACTACCTTGGCGACGGCCACGATGGGGTTGAGGGGCAGGATGCAGTGACCCACCCCTAGAAGCCTAGCAAAATATTATTTTTGCGTGGTCTCGGCGGGATCCTTGGCGAGTAGTTCCCCCTGTAATATTATAACTTCAGTCCAGCCAACCATAAACCCCACCCATGAAAATAGGTCCGCATCAATCCCGGAGTGGGACCCAATCCCGCGAATCGGGTCGTCTTGATGTCATCTTAAATCATATCCAGGTCCTCTTAAGCCCATGGTGTTGTACTGGGAGAATACTCTGGCCACCTCGGGGTCGTTCTGGGGCCACCGCCCCTGGCCTCCGGGGCATCGCTCACATCTTGGGCCATCTTGGATTCGCCCCCCGGCCATTTCGACGCTGCGTCTGGATCCTGCGGGGGCCACGGGGCCGTCTTGGGGTCGCCCCGGGGTCATCTTCGTGCCCGTCTGAGGCCGTCGTGGAACCATCTTGGGACCATGGGGCCGCCCAGGCATTCTGTCTGGGTCGTCTGGAGGTCTTCCGTGTTCCCAAGGAAACTTTCGCTACGCCTAAGTAAATGAAGAGTGTGTGTGTGTGTGAATGGATGAATGGATGAATGAATGAATGAATGAATGAATGAATGAGGAGCGTGTGTGTGTGAAACAAGAATGATGGCGATGGTGGTGATGCGGGATCGGCGGCTCAGGCTGGAGCCCACTACAACATTCGGAGATCTGGGTCCAGCCGTAGCGACGGGTAGCTGCAGAAACGCCCCAAGCACCTCCGAAACGAAGACGCCGACCCGTCGCCCTTCATGATGACCTTGAGCCAACGGATCGGGGAGGCTCAAGCCTCGGGTTCGGGGGCCTCGGTTGCGCCTGACTGCTTCGTCTGGAGAAGAAAACCGAGACCCGATCTGGGGGGGGGAGCAGCGTCACCATGGCCGCCGCCGCCGCCGCCGCCACCGCCACCGCCATCGCCACCGCCACCACCACCACCGCCGCCGCCGCCATCGCCGCCGCCGCCGCCGCCGCCGCCGCCGCCGCCGTCGTCGTCGTCGTCGTCGTCGTCGTCGTCGTCGTCGTCGTCGTCGTCGTCGTCGTCGTCTTTCAGGGCGACAGCGCCGCACCCCCCCCAAGGGCCTCGCCGTCACCAGGAAGCGCGCAGCCAGCCGCGGGGCGCCTCGGGGTGGCAGGGCGGACCCCCTGCAGACCGCGAGCGGCGGATGCATCGTGGAAGGCGGAAGGGCAGAGGAGGAGGAGGAGGAGGAGGAGGAGGAGGATGGAGGAGGAGGATGGAGGAGGAGGAGGAGGAGGAGGAGGAGGAGGAGGGAGGGGGAGGAGGAGGAGGAAGAGGAGGAGGAGGAGGAGAGGAGGAGGAGGAGGAGGAGGAGGAGGGAGGAGGCAGGGGGGAGGAGAAGGGAAAAGCAAGGAAGAGGAAGGAACACCACACCGACCGCAAGGGCCAACACAATCACATGCAAACGACAAGTCACAACATTTGTCCTCCTCCTCCTCCTCCTCCTCCTCCTCCTCGTCAAACCCGTCAGCAAGCCTACCAGGACCCGCTGTCTGGGAAACTCAGCCTCGGCGCGAGAGGGAAGCCAAGAAGGAGGGCAGGAGGAGGAGGAGGAATATGAGGAAGAGAATTGTACGTGTCCTCCTCTCTCCCCGCCCCCCCCCTCCCTCAGGGACGCTGGGGGCCATAATTACCTGCCCCACCCCCTGGGGGGGCCTCTTGCCCGTCGTGCCCCGCTTATCTTTTTCTCATGCAGCTCTAGTTCGATCAACCTGCCCCTGTTGGCGGCGCCCACAAACGGGTGGAGGTAGTGGGGAGGGCTTCTTAAAAAGAGGCTGCTTCTTAGAAGGCGCCGGCCTTACATCAAAAGATACGGCCCGCGCCTGCTAAGAAGCAGGGGTGCTTCTAAGAAGCCTCCCCCTTTCCCCACCCCCCTCTGCGCGTGGCTGAGCCTCAGTGGGGGATGGCCGCGTTCGATTCCATTTCCGAGGCCGGCAGCAACAGCGACAGGAGGACCTCTCGGACCTGCTGGCCATGCGTAGGGACCGTGCGGGGAGAGGAGGGGCAAGGGGGAGGGTCACCAAGCCGGCACCCGCCACCCGCCGAAGCCTCCCGCGTCGAGGGCTCGATGTTGGACCTCAGGCAAGCCACCACGCCTAGTGCATAGGCCCGCCTGGATGTATGGCCCACACGAGGGAAGACCCTGTATGCCGACGCCAAGTGCAGCCCCGTCCACGGGAGGCATGCTTGCCGCGAGTCGTGCAGAGTTAGAGGAAGAACAATATCACATAAACATAAACTTTTGGCGCTCCGCGCGGATTTCTTGGATTTGCGCTGGACCCCCCTCCCTGGCGCGCGGAGAGCGCTAGGGGCGGCGCCGGAGGCGCCGCCGGGGGGGGCCAGGCGCGGGTCCTCCTCCTCCGGAGCGCCACCTGCAAGCAACATATGCACGGCGCCAGTTCGAGAGCGACATCATCGGTCCGCTCTCGAGCCGGCGCTGCTTTGTCACATCGCACATGTGGCTTACAGACGCGGCTCTCTGTTGTCGCTTCTGGCTGCCACACGTGCAGTCTTTTGCCCACGCGTGTTCTCGACGCAGGGCTTCAGTCAGTCAGTCGGTCTCGCGTCGGCGAATTGGACAGCAAAGCATGCGCAACGCGCCCTGGCGGGCGCTCCCCTCTCGGGAAGCATTCGCGCGGCGACGGGGCGAGAGATCCGCACTTCGCCCTCTCGCGCGCGGGAGGCGCGCCCCGTCCCACGAGTTACCCCCCATGCACTTGGCAGAGTCGGCGAGACGTCCACGAAGCCAGGAGACGCGTCGACTTCATACTGGCCTTCCGACCGGAAGAGACACAGGACGGGACCTCCCAGATCCAGTCGCCTGCCTAAGTGACCCACGTGGTCGTGCGTGACATGAAAGAGTGCGGAACTGGCGCGAGCGTACCCAGCTTGCCCCCTCTCCTCTCCGCTCCCCCGCCCCCTTCCCTTCCCTGTCCCCTTTTCCCCTCCCCTTCCTGCCTCTCCCTCTCCCTTCCCTCCCCTCCCTTTCCCTTCCTCTCCTTTCCCTTTCCCTTTCCCTTTCCCTGTCCCTTTCCCTTTCCCTTCCCTTTTCCCTCTTCCCTTCCCTCCCCCTCCCCTCCCCTTTTCCCTTTCCCATCTTCGCACTTCCGTGGCGTGCGAGTGCGGCGCCCCGCGTCACCCCACCAGGCTGGCACGGGGGGGGGCGCCAGCCGCCACGATGGCCCCCCGGCCCCTCCACGCCCACCGCACCACCGATCGGGGAGCGGCAGCACGCGCCCAGAGCTCGCGCCCACCTCCCCCATGCCCCTCCCCCCTCCCATCATGCCCCATCCCCCATCCCCCCCGATCCCCCCCATCCCCCCCCCATCCCCCATCCCCCCCATCCCCTCATCCCCCATCCCTCCTCCCCCATGCCCTCCTCCCCTCCTCCCCCATCCCCGCCTCCCCCAATCCCCCATCCCCTCCCCCATCCCCATCCCCCATCCCTTCCTCCCCCCTCCCTCAGCCCCACATCCCCTCCCCTCCGGCACGTGCTAACATGGATTAGGGGTCCGTCCGCCAGATTCGGCGACAACGCGTGCCGAGTTCATGGGGACACGGAACCCGTCCCAAATCTACCCGCCTGAACCCATGTGCGCGCTGCCTCGATCCTCCCCTTCTCCCCCTCCCTCCCCCTCTTCTCCCCTTCTCCCCCTCCCCCCCTCTTCTCCCCTCTCTCCCCCTCCCTCCCCCTCTTCTTCCCCTCCCTTCCCCTAGTCCGATTTTCGGTTAGCTTGACCCAAGACGTCTATAGCACGGATTGTCTTCTACCTGCTACACTATCTGCTGCTAATACATGCCTGGAATCTACCTGGATTCTGACTCTGGTCCTCCTGGTTTGTAAGAAGGATCACATTAATTAATACACATAGCCTAAGAAACAACCATAAAACTGGCTACCGTTCCTCGGACCCTAATCGAGCAGAGCAATCATTCTGCCCCAAGGGTACTCAAAGAAATCGAAGAAAAACTTATCGATGTTGAAATAGTCGATGAACGGCAGCTTCATGCTTGAGATATGACCATATCTGGTAACACTGCCCATCAAACCAAGAATCGTAAAAGTAAGCGTAACAGTCCATCATATAATGCCTGGGTCGTCTAACTTCAGAAAGATGCGGAGTACGTGATCCATTACCTGTGATTCAATCCATGTCTTGCAATCTAGTCGCAATGCATACTGATGGTGATTCTGCCCAAGAAGGTTTCATACTGATCAGGTCGTTCTCGGTCACCGTCACTGCTGGAGCATCGATGGTTGCCACTAGACACTCGATGCCCTTGGTCTCCACACGCCAGTAGCCGTAGGTCAACAGATCGTAGAGGATCTCCGATATCATACTCTTTGTAAGTCCATCTGCAACCATGGCCGAGGTAGGACACCAAAAGAAACGCCTGATATAGCCACGAAGCCTGTCTTCTCGTACCGACAGCACATACAGTCGTTGATGTCGACCTTGAGGTACGCCCTTGAGGCCGACGCTGAGCTCAAAGAAGTCTCTGCAGTCTGTCCAGTGGTCGATAGGTATCATGAACTCAGCGTGATCCTGGATCTGGATCAGCTGTGCCATCGTACTGCCTTCATGTAGTGGAAGTTGGATGCCTGGAGCAAATAACTCTGTCAGTCGCATAGCAATCATCTGTGCCAACTCTTTGCCAACTACACCTGCCAATGTCTCTGCCCGGGACGTGCTGCCTGAAACTCTCTTGGCCTTATGAGATAATGAAGCTATGATGTGGCAGAACTTGCTGAGCTGCTGCTTGGAGTCGCACACCTGCTGGTAGTGAATCGACGTCGTAGGTACAACTTGCACGCGCTTGTCCGAGCCCAACAAGATAAGTACTGCCTCTTGAGCATATGAACTTCCTGAGGTGGCTCCACTCGAATCTGCCACCGTGTCTATCACGAATGGTGGAGAGATCTTCGGAAAATAGAGCCCCACGTTCGATGAGTACTTCTTCACGCGAGCTAGTAGCGTATTGGCCATCTTGATGTGCTTGATCGTTGCTGATGCCGTATTCTGCTGGATAATGACTGTATCTGCAATCGCGTCCAGTCGTGTCTGACATAACCATAGCAACCCGCCCAGGAGTCCTCGAAATGCCTTGAGCTCCGTGGAAGTGAGTGGAGAGTCGTCCTGAGCTGCTCGGTGCTTGCCGAGAGGGACTGGCTGGAGGTTCTGACAGAACTCGTCCTGAGACATTCGAATGCCGAAGTCAGTCTGCTCATGTCTGACTCCCACATGATTCATAGGTGGTTGCTGTCGAGTAGCTCCTCCGAATCTGTCCGAGAATTTGCTGTAAGACTTGTTGAGCCACTCGTTGCTGCTCGCGTTGTTGTTGTCGTCGACATAGGAGGTCGCAATTGCCTTGAGTTCTCCTGGGGATTCCATCCAGAAGTAAAAACAGTCGTCGAAAGCCGAGGGCCTGCCGCCAAGCGTCTCTATCATGAAGATCTGCATGACCACCTGGAATGCCAACGGTGCGTCGTTCAGACCATACATTGCCTTGAGACACTCCAGAGCCCACATGTTCCAGCTGCCTTGCTGTGAGGGAACATGATACGTCTTGGAATCTATGTTCCTGAGATGTCGCCAGACGTTGGCTGGTGGAATGATGTACACCTGCCGCTCCGGAGTCTTGATGCCGCGCTTGCGCAAGACATCGCACATGTCCTTGAAGGGTAGTCCCTTCAGGAAGGCGCCTGTGACGTCCCAGCTCTCGATGGTGAAGTCATATATCGCTGCCAATGAGACCAGAAGCCGCTGCGACAGTCGAGTAGCCGTCGTAGCTCGCTTAGAAAGTGATGCACCTTGACCGTCAAGAAAGCCTCTTGCACACAGCCTGCTCTTGACGATCCACTTCATCTCGCTGCCAACCTTGATCTGCTTCCACTTGCGGACCCAGACGAAATCCACTGGATCCTGCTTGCACTTGCTCATAGGTATCGGTTTCCACACAGTCGCCTCGACGAACTGCTTGATCTCCTTGAGGTCTGCCGCTTCGACCAGGTCAAAGTGTTCCGCCACGTCGTTAGGCTTCAGGATGAGCGAGTCCGAGGCCGATGCGAAGCACTCGCCAGTGAGAATGTCGAGATAAAAGCAGTGATCTTCGAGGAAGGGTCCATCGAAGGATATGTAAGCCTGGCTGCGTGTCCAGCTGCTTGGTAGTTCGTCGTCATCAGTAAGATTGAAACCCTCGACGTCTGAGCAGAAATATTCAGCTATGAGCGCCTGCTGCTCCGTCATAGAGTTGTGATACTCGCCCCCGTAGTCCTTGAGCTCGGGAACTAAGTCGATGCGCTTGGTGAAGTACTGCTGGTGCTCAATCAACTCCTGCCAAGCTGAGCAGTAGAATACTTCAGACGATCCAGAGTAAAGGTCCTCAGACTCGATGCCATGGGCAGAACGAGACCTGTCCTCATATTCAGGGTTGTAATCGATGGTCTTGTCTTCGTCGTCGTCCTGAGGCTGCTGCTGAGGGTACTCGATCGTCGCGTCCGGTGAGCTCTGCTGCAGTGGAAGGTGAACCGATCTAGTCCGTTCGTCGTCGTGCTGAGGATACTCCAGAGTCGGTTCTGCAGCTTCAGCTGCTTGATCAGAGTGAGATGGATACTCAATTGTAGGTTGATCAGCTGCATCCTGTGCTCGATTCGTGTCCGTGTCGAGCCTGCGAGACCTGCTCCGATCATGGTCGTCGACAGGACCGGTGCCTTCACCTTGAGTTGCTTCGGCGATAGGCAACACAGGACCCTGCTCGCCCGACGATGCTGCCGCCTGTGACCCGCTCGATGGTGCTGACGATGAGCTCATGCCTGAGTTGTCGAACTTGACACGCTGATCTCTTCGTTCACGCATGCCGCGTTTCAAGATGGATGTCTGTGTCCGAGATCTGTCATCGTCACGTTCACGCGCTTCTGCCTCTGAGATCACAGGGTCTGATATAGACGCGTCCAAATCAACTGGTGAGCCAGGAAGTGCAACTTGTCGCCAGTCTGGTGATGCTGGAGTCTGAGGTGCTGGAAATATCGGTGTCGTCGGAATCTGCTGCGGTGGTGCAGCTGCCTTTGGTGAAGTCGAAGTTCGACTTGGTGCTGGTCGTCGCGGAACAAACTCTTCATCAGATATGCTGATGTCGTGATCTGCCACCACAGCTCGCTTTTGTCCACCGTCTGGCACAGGTCGACCTGGATGATCATCTGGAGGTCGAGGAGGCGCAGGTGGCGCCAAGATAGAGGTACCAGACCTTGACACTGTCTCAAGCGTGCTATCCATGTGCTGCGACTGGTCATTCGGTGAGAAAGCCGACCGTGGCAGCACTGGCTGTCGAGGTATCTGTGGTGGTCGTCCTGGAAGCTGAGGTGATTGAGGAGGCTGTGGTGGTTCATCTACTTCCATGACCGTGTCGTCATAGCCTGGAGGCTTCCACCACTCCGTCGGAGTCGGTGATGGTAAAAACTGCGTGGGAGGTGTCCAGGGCGCATCGTCTACCTGCTCAATGCTCGAGATGTCCGAAAGATCTGGTACTGCGTCCTGAACAACCGTGTCCTCGTACTGCTCTGAGACATAGATGATAAACGAGTAATTGCTCGGCGTGTCTGGCAGGATGGTCGCCAGCCGCAGAGTATGCCTCAGGTCCACTTGTCGTACTTGGTAGCTGAGTCGATCTCGTCGAACCCATGCTAGGATAACTCCTCGATTGATGCCGTGATAGGTATTGATGTTGTGCAGTTGCGTGCCGAACCTGATGGCCCTTGGGGCCGCCAGCTGTAGCAGAGACTCGCCCACTTGAGCTGCCAGATGAAAGACCTCGGGAGTGTTAATCTCGAAGTCGTTCGGCACAACAATCTGCATGCCGTTGGCGTCGTGAACCATTCCAACCGTGATCGTGGTGCCTGGTGCCTGGCCATCAACAATGTCAAGCAATCCGTGCAATGTCGTGTACATATCGTCATGCATGTTGTCCTGCCATCTGCCTTCTCCGTCCATCAGCATGTGAGTCGGTGGGCATGCCACTGTGACTGCGTACGATCGTGCCTGATGTGGTCGCACATGCCTGAGCGGAACGATGTATGGCATGGACTGGTGTTTGACGATCGCCACGTTCTCCTTCAGGTTGATGTCCAGTAGGTCGCACGGTCCTCTCCACCCGGGCGCGTCCTTGCGATCAGGTACTCGGTACAGATCAACAAAGTCTTGCAAGGGTCGTAGCTTGGCCACGTCCGAGAGGATCTGCACCTTGGTGTTGTTGGCCTCTGCGATGCGCTGCTCGATAACTGCTTTCTGAACTGCCGCCTTGGCCATCATCCTGAGCCTGAGGTAGGACTCGAAGGTGTCTGGTGTCGTGTCGCGCGCGCCGTCGATGGCAAGAGTGGAGTTGGAGCCGTGATCAAAGAAACCACGAGGATTCTGTCCTTGCAAGCACTGAGATGGTGTATATCCACCGTATTCTAGCATAAAGTTCTGGCACATCGTGCACTCGAACACTATGTCTTCGTCGGGAACCACGAGACCTTGCTTGGCCGCACTGGCCTTGCACTTCAACGACGATGTCTTGATGAGACCGATGTGTCGTTCTGCGAGCCCCGTAACTGTGTGCTTGCCTGAATCATCCGAGCCGCCCAGCTGTCTGTGCATGCTGTAGCGGTCGCACACCACTGCAAAATCGTCAGAGCGAACGCCGCCTTCTTGATCGAACTTGATGCACTTGGGAGGTCCGAAGTATCGAAACCAAGATCGTAGCATTGCCTGTGCTATGTGGAACGCGTCCTTCTTGGGTAGTACTTCGGCCAGCTTCCATCTAATCGCCTCGTCGACCATGAGCAGGAAGGTCTTACCGAATATGAAGAAGAGATCGCACACCATGACTTCGCCAAACCAGCCTGCCAACTCTGCTCGATACTTGGGCTTAGTCGCTATGGGTGCCCAGTCGTTGCACTCTTCGCACGCCGCAATGACCTGCTTGGCCAGTTCCAGACACTTGTCCGGTACACCGAGCCGCCTGAGAAACTTCTCCATGCCTGGTAGCTGCTCGTGCCAAAGTCGTTCATGAAGGCCTTTCAGCAGGCGGAACCGTTCGGCGTCGGACTCCGTCTCCTTCAGCTGTTGCCTCAACTTGGTGAAGTCGAAGCTCGGAGGTGTGGTGATGAGCTTGAGCCTCGGTAGGATCCTCCGCTCAGCGTCTTCCTCCATTGTGGGTGGTGGCGCATGACCTTGAGCCACGATAAGCCACTTGTGTCCTCGAATACCGTGATGCTGCTGTGCTGGAGTGAGTCCGTCAAGCCGTTCTAATGCCGAAGATTCCCACTTGTCGATGTCTGCGCCGAGAAAGGTAACTCGAAACGGGCTGTCATCTATCGAGGTGGTGTTGGATGTCTCCAAGCTGTTCGGCTGAAACGTGATGTGCAGTGAGTCGACGTCCATCAGTGGTCTCAGGAGCTCGATCAACATTTGAGTGGTGCCGTCAGTGTTGTCTCCCAGGTCGAGCTGCTGCTGAGTGTTGGGTGCTGTGAGTATTCCTGTGTGCTGTCCTGCCAGATCTGCAAGAATGCGAGCCAACCATATCTGATCCAAGTTCTTCAGCTGCTCGTGAATGTTCATGGTGAAATCGTCTACCTTGACTCGCCGTAGCCGGTCGTAGGCCAGCTTCATCTTGACTGTGCCGTTGGCTGGTCGCTGTAGTGGTTGTATTTCTCGCGTTGCAGGAACTACGGCTGCTGCTGGTGCTGCTGCTGAGCTTGATGCCGAAGCCGAATTTGATGGTGGTTGTAGGATGTTCTCGTCAAAATTTTCTAATGGTCGTGGATCGGGTACTGGATCCGGTGGTGCTAGCTGTTGAGGTGGAGCTGACGCTGCTGGTGCTGCTGCTGCCTTGGCCGCTGGTGCCTTGGCTGCTGGTCGTGTCAACGTCCGTCTGGGATCTGCTTTGGGTGCCAGTTTGCAGTTCCCTGGAATTCTGCTGTGCTCACGCTCGCCGCCGTACTTGCACTTAGGGCAGGCCCAGAAGATCTCCGTGTCGTTCTTCTGAGTATGTAGTCCAGTACTGCCAAAACCGTTCTTGCCGCGCTCGGTCTCGTCCTCGTCGATGTGGTCATTGAGCTGTACTGGTGGAGTCTGGATCTGCACGATCATGAGCTGAGCAATCCTGTCGCCACTCTGGCATACAAAGCGAGACTTGCCACGATTTTCCAGTATCACAATGAGCTCGCCTCTGTAGTCAGCGTCGATAACTCCTCCATTGATACCGAGACCTTGCCTCAACGCCAGGCCCGACCGAGGCCATAGCTGGCCAGCAGTGCCTGCTGGAAGTGCCAGCTTGAGCCCGGTGTGAAATCCACGCCATTGTCCAGGTTCCAGAAAGCCGTCAGTAACCGTAGTGATGTCATATGCCGCCGCACCGTCGCTGCCGAGCTGTGGTGCCGTCGCCTTAGGGTGAAGTAGCTGAACTCGCACTGCTTCTGTGTTCGGGCCTCCGTGATGTATGTCGATGTTGCTGTACACGAGCGTCGCCAACATCAGAGCGCAGGTGAACTTGCGCGCGAAGGAGGTGATGTCGCTGATGAGTGCCCGGCACATCGTGCGAGTGTATACTGCAGTGAGAGCTGCCGTCTTGGAGCTCGTGCCTGGTACTGAGCCCTCAATAACTGCGTGTCGTTGAACTCCATGACCAGGGCATCGTCGAATGGTCTTCTTCAGCTGTATGTTGGCGTCGAGCCTGTAGGGCTTCTCCAACGGTTCGTTGTTAGTGTTCACACAGCCGTGAGCACATCCATCGACTCGCCGAGTCCTGTTGCTGACGATGTCCTGATTCTGCTTTAGCGGTGACTGTGTCCAGAGCTGGGAGCGCAAGCCGTTCTCGTTGATGTAGCCATGTCCGTCTTGATATTGGACGACGTTGTCGTGATGAAGCCACTCCAACATAGGAAACTCTGCTTGTCGTCCGGCTGCTGCAACTCCAGATCCTCGCATGTTGCTCATGGCTGTCCATAGCCTGCAATCTGGAGATGAGAGCTTAACTATAGGCTTGAAGACGGTCTGACCCTTGCTCACCAGCTTCCGATGCTCGGGGTTCCTGAGGTCCCAGCCGTATCGGTGGGAAGAGCACTGTGAGTCCGGACCTTATTGCTGATAGCGAAAGCCTGCCTGATCCAGACCACTGCTCTTGAAAGGCCCAGACTACTTGAAGGCCATGATGAATGTGAAACCACTTGTCGAAACTGTCTGGAGTCACAACCTCGTAGCCTGTCTTGGTGTAGAACTCCTCTGGGATGTCCTTGTATCTCTGTTTCAGCCACGCCACGTGCTCACTGGAGAGGTAGTCTGGAAAACTGTCCTCCATATAAACCTGGCCGCCCCAGTGCCGAAGCATGCCGTGGTGTTCAGCTGTTCCTGTGAATATCGCTGCCCTGGTATGTACACTGTCCGCTGGTGCTTCTTGTGTGGTGGTGCTGCCGCCCCTCGGTGCCGAGGATGTTGATGCCATGAGGTGTGTCTTCTGCGGAGTTGAACTCTGGTCCTCCTGGGCGCAAGAGGAAACAAATGCCGCAGTATCTGCCTTGAGGATCTTGGCGTTGATGTTCTTCACTGTGTGCATCAGCATCTCGACCACTTGTGCTGAAACAGCTGGTTCCTCGCGCTGCTGACCTTCGGGATCGTCCGTCGGCAACAGGTAGTGGCTGCTGTCCGTGAGAAGAACTCTGACCACATGCACGTCCGACGGATCACTGTCGGAGGCCAGCACGAGAGCTCCATTGCCGTCGTCTGTGAGTCCATGCACGAGTAGAGCTCTATAGTGAACCAGAGGAGGCAACGGCAGCAGGAACGGGCAGTTGGAGCCGCTCTCGCCAATGAGATCGCCGTGCCAGACCAGCTCGAGACGCGAGCACCGAGCCTTCTGTGCCACATGTCCCAGTCCAGAAGTGGGTCTGCCATTGATGCCCGTGAAGCTGCCTGATCCTGGGGTGATCTTGTAGTTCTGAGTATCCTTGCCATTGTGCTGCAGTAACGTATCTGTGCCGCAGATGCCAGAAGCAGCTCCAGGGTCGATGATGAATCCCTTGCGCTGTCGACCTCTGACGAGATGGTACGCCTCGAAGGTGTCCTCGCGCTCGCTGAAGATGCTGAGGACAAACGCTGAGTTGTTCTTGTCGATCGAGCTCGAGCTTGCTTCTGCTCTGCTGGTCGATCGTGCTGCGGGTAGATCAGGGTGCTGCTGCTGAATAGGTAGGCCCAGCCCGAACATGGCATGCTTCGCCTCGTTCCGAAAGAACTTTGAGACCGTAGCCTCGCCGAAGTCGAAGATGCGCTCCTGTGTGGACTTGTCGTCCGAGATTGTGGTATGAGCGTCCGAGGCCTGCTCCGAGGGAATATTCTGCCAGGAGCCGGCGTCGCTCGAGTGCGGCCGAGTAGGAGGTCGAGGTGATGGCTGCCATGGATCTGAATGCTGTTCGAACCAGGGATCCTTGCCGTCATAGCCTGCGATGTCATCTTCAGTGGCCATGCCGTGAGTTTCCTCCTCGATTCTCGCTTCTTCCTGCCTGGTTGCAGTCAGGTGTCGTTGTCCTGGTGCTGCTCTTGGATGTCGGGAGATGCCGTCGAAGCCGTCAGATGGTGTCGAAGGGAGTGGCAGCGTGATGTCTGTCGCCGTCGTGTCCTTCGCGATGTTTGTGCCGAGTCCGACCAAGAAACCTTTTCTGCTGGAAGCCTTGTTGACTGGACAATCCTTCACGCTGTGCCACCGGCTGCCACACTTGTCACATCCAGAGCTTGATCCTGAGCCACGCGTGTTGTGTACGGCCGATCCTGCTGGAGCTTGAGATTGTTGTCCAGATCCTTGGTGTAAATCCATCACAGGGCCATGTCGATCGTCCGAGCCTGTACCTTTGCCCTTTTTGCCTTTGCCTTTGCCCTTACTCTTGCCCTTGTTGCCATAATAGTCACGTCCTCGCCGATCCTTGCCACCTGCCTTTCCACGACCAAACGTGCGTGATCTGTTCTTACCTTTACCACCTTTACTTGAACTCCTGCGACGAAATCCGTAGCCACCTTTACCATTGCCGTAGCCCTTGCCTTTTCGTCGCCCTCCATATCTGCCGTAGAAGGCCAGATCATGAGAAGGACCGTCGAGTGGGTCATCGAGTAGAACTTCTTCGTCATCATGATCTTCATCCTGTTCGTAATCCTCATCATCTTGATAATACCACGCTTGAAACTCGTTAGCACTCCAAGTGCCATCCCAGCAATCAGAAACCATATATGAAAGATAATCCATGTCCTCTGACGCAAGGTTGAGATAATATGCCTGCTCGTAGGTATAGTCGTATATGTACCAGCTTCCGTCATGATCAGTGAAATACTCAACCTGGCTATACTCTGGGTCTTCATCATCGTCATCATACGTCAATAGAATACCCTGCGTGTCGCCGTCGCCGATCTCCTTCTGTCCTTTGCTGAACTTCATCAACAGCTTGTAAATCTCAGTGAACTGGCTCCTGTCGCCATCTACCTTGAGCATCAGGTCGTCTATGAATCTCGGAGCCAGTCCAGCCTTGGCGAGCAAGAGGTGCGTCAAACCAACTTGGTTGATGTTCAGCGTTGCGTGCTCTTCTGCTGCCTCATATCGTAACTTGAAAGCCGTAAGATAGTCCAAGAGTGAATGCGAACCACGATGCAGGTCGAAGAATCTGTCGAGATGGAACGCCTGCAAGTCTTGACTGTCGTCGCCGAATGCCGTTCTGAGGTCCGCCAATATTTGCTGCAGTCCTGAAGGTGTGGCCAGTAGGCCAGCATTGAGATCCTCAGGTTCCGCCAGTGCGTTCACCGCCTCGTCCTGATAGAGCATGCTGCCGTCCTGGCGCCTGAGCCGTATTTTCATAGCAATGCGATACGCCGAACCCTTCAGTCTGCCGACAACCACGCTACCCTGGCAGTCGCCAGGGATGTCCGTCATTCTCATCCAGAGCCGCAACTTTTCCTCGTAGGTGATCAGCGAATAGCTACGAACATATGGCCGCCATCCTGGCGGGCACTGTCTAGTATATTCGTCCAGCGGAATGCCTCGAAGGTCTGCTGAAGCCGCCATGGCGTATGGCTGATGTAGTACTTGTTGATCTTGATATGCTTGAGGAGGTGCCTGTCAACGACGAATCGCTGACCTTCGCGAGCTGCTCGAGGAGCCCCGCGGTATTGCTGCTTGATATACTTGTTCGTATGTGTGAACTGTGGAGTTGCTGAACTCCTCAATCTCCTGCAAGCCAGAGATGAACAATCCACGAAATACGTAGAATACCTGAGAGATCGTAAAGTGAGCTTTACGATATCGAAAGGAACTACGGGTCCGAGGACCGGTAGCTCCGCTACCAAAGTCCGATTTTCGGTTAGCTTGACCCAAGACGTCTATAGCACGGATTGTCTTCTACCTGCTACACTATCTGCTGCTAATACATGCCTGGAATCTACCTGGATTCTGACTCCCCTCCCCTCCCCTCCCCTCCTCCCCTCCCCTCCTCCACCTCCACCCGAGGTCGAAACTCCCCTGCCCCCGCCTCCGCCGCCCTCGGCCCCCGTGAGGGCGCTCATGGCGCATGCCGCCGCCGCCAGCCACGCGGCGGGGGGCGCGCGCGACGCCCGCCCCCCTCGGGCCGCCGTCGTCGTCGTCGTCGTCGTCGTCGTCGCCGCCGCCGCCGCCGCCGCCGCCGCCGCCGCCGCCGCCGCCGTCATCGTCGTCGTCGTCGTCGTCGTCGTCGTCGTCGTCGTCCTCGTTCTCGTTCTCGTTCTCGTTCTCGTCGTCGTCGTCGTCGAGAAGCACGTGGAGGGAAGCGGAAGTACGAGAAGGATCGCCGGACGAGGACGAAGGAGGAGAAGGGGGGCAGAGCAGGGAGGACGATGACGTTTGGGAGTTAAAGGCTTTGAGACATGCAGCTCGGAGGGGGATGACACGGGAGGAAGCTAACTGTGGGACTTGGAGGCATGCAACGGAGAGGAAGATGGTACAGGAGGAAGCTCTCTGTGGAAGGAGGATGATGCTTGGGGGGTCGGAGCCTGTGGGGCTAGAAGGGGGACGCTGACAGGATTAGCGCGGTGATTTCATGGCACGAGAACGACGAAGAGGCGCAGGAACCGAGGAGGCGACGCAGGAGAGAGGAGAACGGGACCGAGGAGGAGCGCGGACAACGTACAACCAGACGCCTCAAATTTGGAATCAGCACAGAAAATAAACTCGACAATCGATCCTCATCTTCCTCCTCAAGTTTCCATCCCGAAGTGATTTTGACAGCTCCGACGTCGGGGAAGGACCACGGGTATAGGCGAAAACGGCGACAAGCATTCCGGATCTCACCCCCTTGTGATCCTGTGTCTTGATATTCAACACGGGGTCCACAGAAGTCTCGACGCGACGAAGCCAGGACGAGGATAGAATCGAGTGGGGATAAATCAAGACATTCTGAGATCTGGCGGCCCTGGAGGGTGTCTCGGGCGCCGCGGCCTTCTCTCAGCATTCCAGTACTCTCTAAGAGCAGTCCAGAAAGCTCTGGAAAGGATGGATCCTCGTCCCAGTCCCGTCCCACTCGACCCTTTCCCCAGTGGCAATTGTTCAACCTGAGCTGTTTTTGTCACGGGGCCCAACTCGGGGATCTACCGAGACGGGGGCCATGCTCGACGGGGGCTGCGTCCGAACACCCCGTTCTTGTCAAAACGACCACCTGTTTAAAGGATAGCTCGGGGAGAAATAGCGTGCGACCCCTCTCCACACCCCTCCCAAGGCGCACGAAGCGCGCCAGGGGCTGCAACAAGCGCCGCCCGCGCTGTCCGGCCGAGAGACAAGATCCGCTCAACATCCGAACCAAGGACCCTGCCGAAAGCCGCCCTCGCCAGCTCCTCGAGCCACCCCGGGCCGCGGCGACGGGGAGCCCCCTTTGTAGACGCCCGAGAGCCTCCGCGACGAGCGCGGCGGCTTCGCCATCGCCGCAGGCCGAGGCCGAGGGCCGCCGAGGGCCGCCGAGGGAGCGCCGAGGGCTCCCGAGGGCCGCCGAGGGCCACCGAGGGCCGCCGAGGGCCGCCGAGGGCCGCCGCGGGCCCCCGAGGGCCGCCGCGGGCCCTCGAGGGCCGCCGAGGGCCGCCGAGGGGCCGCCGAGGGCCGCCGAGGGGCCGCCGAGGGCCGCCGAGGGCCCCCGAAGGCCGCCGAGGGGCCGCCGAGGGCCTCGCGCGGCGCGCGCGGCCCGCGCGGCGGCGCGGCCGGCCCCCGCCCGCGCAGGGCGCGGGCCGCCTCGACGCCCGTCGAGCCCAGCGGCGGCGCCGCCGGGCCCCTGCGGGCGTGGCTGGAGGCGGCCTGCTCCTCCTCCTCCTCGTTCTCCTCGTCTCCTCCTATCCTCCTCCTCCTCCTCCTCCTCTCCTCCTCCTCCTCCTCGTCCTCGTCGTCCTCGTCGTCTCGTCCTCCCCCTCCTCTCTTCTCCTCCTCCTCCTCCTCCTCCTCCTCCTCCTCCTCCTCCTCTCCTCGTCCTCGTCCTCGCCCTCGTCCTCGTCCTCCATCTCCTCCTCCTCCTCCCTCCTCCTGCTCCTCCTCCTGCTCCTCCTCCTCCTCCTCCTCCTCCTCCTCCTCCTCCTCCTCCTGCGCCCAGCATCGGTGGCGAGCGAGGGGGCGCTGCATGACCGGGTCGGGCGCGCGCCTCCGAGGAGGGGGCGCACAGTGCTACAATCGACCCGTATCATGAGGATGCGCGATAAGTGTGCAAGTGCCTTGGAAGGCCATGTTCGATACTTTTCGCGAGTGGGGCGCGGCCAACGAAGGTGGCCAAGAATGGGCCGAGGAGGCAAAGATGCAAGGGTACCCTGGGGAAAATTGCCCATCCTTGCCATGCGGGTTGACTGTACTGCATAATCGGTGCGGGCACACGCCTCCGAGGAGGGCGCATAGTACTAATGAGTGTCCTCCTGCGTCCCAAGATTCGCATCGAAATGCTGGTCAGAGTGCATCCCGGTCCGGGGAGTACACATCGGCGGCGAGCGAGGGGGGGAAGTGAGAGGGAGAAGGCCTTCTCAGAGGGCGGCGGGACTTCTCAGAAGCCCTCGCGCCTTAGGAGTCCTCGCGGAATAGGGGGCTACATGCGAACCCTACCCCTACCCCCCACGAGTTCTGAGGGGGAGGGTGGGGCTCACTTCGCTCGGGAGAACCCCACCCTCCGCCTCAGAACTCGTGGGGGGTAGCGGTAGCGATCGCATGTAGCTCCCCAGAAAACTTGGGAAACTTCTCTCAAGGCTGATGGACTCCCGAGACTTCTGGGGAGGGCCGCTCCCTCTCACCCGCCCCCGGACTCGCCGCCGACAAGAGGTGCCTCCTGCTTCTCGCGCCATCTCGGAACCCCCCCAGGGCACTCTGGGCCTCGCGGAGGGGGGGGGGGGCTCGGGACCCCAACAAAACCGCGTGGTCGCGGACCGCGCGGTGACCTCGACAGCCCCAACGGCCTCACCGCGCGGTCCGTCGCCACGCGGCCCTCCGAGACCCCAGAGGCACCAGCCGTCCGAGACGGCCTCGGAGAACGATCCGAGACCCAAAACCGCACGACGACCCCGAATCCCCACCGACCCACCCCGCGGTATGGTCACCACACCGTTTGCGGGGGACGCTCGGGGGGAGGCCTGCCCAATGCAGCTCCCCCCGGTAGACCGAGCTGCCCGTGCCCGCGCCTTCCCGGCGCCACCTGCGCCGTGTGGAAGGGCCTCGGTGGACGAGCACACGTTGGCGCTAACACAGACGACGACGACGACGACGACGACGACGACGACGACGACGACGACGACGACGACGACGACGACGACGACAACGTCGTCGTTCCGAGGATGATCAGCTCCTGCCCTGGGCTGGTGCATCCCTGGGAAACCTGGGGGGCACCCTGGGCCAGGGACACCTCTGGCAGCACCCAGCGGGAGGGAGGCGGGCGGCCCCTCGGTCGCCGGAGGCTGCGTGGTGTCTAAAGGGCTGGCGCTTCTGGCCTCGTTACGCGGGCCCCGGCACAGGGCAGGGGCTAATGATCCTCAGAACGACGACGACGACGACGACGACGACGACGACGTCGTCGTCGTCGTCCTCGTCCTCGTCGTCGCCGTCGTCGTCGTCGTCATCGTCGTCGTCGTTGTGGTCGACGTTGTCGTCCTCGTCGACCTCGTAGCCGTCATCGTCGTCGTCGACGTCGTCGTACCCGTCGTCCTCATTGACCTCGTCGTCATCGTTGTCGTCGACGTCGTCGTCGTTGTGGTCGACGTCGACCTCGTCGTCGTTATCGTCGTCGTCGTCGTACTCTACTCGTCGTCGTCGTCGTCGTGGTAGTCATCGTCGTCGTCGACGTCGTCGTCGTCGGCGTTGTGGTCGACGTCGTCGTCCTCGTCGACCTCGTCATCGTCATCGTCGTTGACGTCGTCGTCGACCTCGTCCTCGTCGTCGTCGTCGTGGTCGTTGTCGTCGTCGTCGTCGTCGTCGTCCTCGTCCTCGTCGTCGTGTGGTTCACCGAGGCCCTTCGACACTGGCGCAGGCGGCGCAGGGAGGGCACGGACACGGGCAGCACGCTCTAGCGGAGGAGCCGCACTGGGCAAGCTTGCCACGTTGGCGACGACAAGAACGCCAGCGACGACACAGACCTCCCGCACGAGGGACGAAAATTCAGCGACTCCGAAGGGTGTGGCTTGTAAGGGTGTGGTTTGCAACTGGCAACCTGCGGGGCACCCATGGGGGGGCGGGCGGGGAGCTCGATGGAGTTCTCCGCCGTGCCCTGAGGAGGCCCCGACAACGACTGCGTCGTGGTCTCTGGGCCCCAACGGCGCCGATCGCCAAGCACACCTCGGCGTGACCACACCCTTTCGTAGTCGCCGAAGGAAGAGACCCTCGTCCTGCGAGGTCCCTGGTGGAGGTGCATCGCCCCTCTTGGGCCTCCAGAGGGCCTCCCGTCGCCGCGGCGCCGCTTCGAAGCTCTTGCCCTAGGAGGCAACTACTGGGAGATCTTCGCCGGAAGGACTAAGGAGGAGTAAGCCTCACTGTGGGGGGCTGTTGCGCCAGACGGGGGCCTGGGATTTGGCAGGCTTAAGCTGGATTCGGCCGGATTACGCCGCATTGAGCTGGCGGATGAAGCCGGAGTGAGCCGGATTTCGGACCAGGGCAAAATGAGGATTTGACCTCCCAGGAGTTGCATCCGAACTTACCAGAACGCACCCCAGGATGGGTCGTCGGAGGGGGGAGCTTACGGGGCAGTTTTTAATACATTGGATTCTAAAAAAGTAAAGGATTCTTAATACATGATTAATTTACGAATGAATCAATGCATATATTCATCTTTGTTGTTAATACAAAATCCCTCCATGTTTTAAACATGATGCGCACGCGGAGCATGTATTAAAAACGGCACTGTATGGACCCCGAGCCCAGGCCTGGACCGACGCGAGATGGTATAGCGACCTTACGCGGTGGCCTCACGCAGGCCTCCAGTGCGGAACGCTACACTGGAGGCCACGGCGCTTAGGGCGCGGCCGTGCGCGGGCAGCTTACGCCCCACTGCCGGCGCAAGCGACCCCGCTTGTCTGCGTCGCTCACGTGTCGTGAGGATAATCGAAATTGCTGTGGTATGACACAGGCTGCACGCTATCGCAAGCGCCGAAAAAAAAGTTCCAGCGGCAAGGCTCGTTATCGCAACTTTCCCTGACCAGAAGCTGCCGCCACCCCTGCCCGAATCCGCCGACCCTGTCGGCGTGTGTGAGGGGCTTTTCCGTTCGAGACGTCATCCCCGTTGTTCGTTGGTCGTCGTCTCTGTCGTCCCCCTTCCTTGCGCCTCCCTTTCCGTGGGCCCGTCGCCACTCCCGTCCTCTTTCCCAGCAGGGGCCCCTGCTCAAGCGCGCCAGCCCAAATGAACTTCAGCAACGTCGTATTTGAGTCGAAGGGAAGCCCCTTCCCTTTGATCCCTCCCCCGCCGGGAGGGGGTAGCGGGGGGGTCCCGGGGGGGGTCCCGGGGGGGGGGCGCCACTCAGATACGACGCCCCCCCCGCAAGTACTGCACGTAGGGATTCTTTATTGTTTCGGGGCCGCGCCCGAGCCGCCCGAGCCGCCGCCGAGCCGCGCCCGAGCCGCGCCCGAGCCGCGCTCGGACCGCG
>CAUYUJ010018721.1:0-2500 GCA_963575745.1 Prorocentrum cordatum
TGCAACTTTCGGGGGGGATAGTATTTTTCCCAACCCTCCTTGGTTGGGTATTCGTTTTGAATAGGGCAGTGTGGTCTCCACTTCCTCCTTCCCGTCCCGTCTCCCTCTTGCCTCCTCCTGTCTTGCCTGCGGGGGGCTGCGATCTGTGAAACTGTCGACACTTTCGAGGCTTGCCGGAGGGCCCAGCACAGTGACGCCACGGGCGGACCCAAATTAGACCTCGCCATCCCTGGGGGGCTGCGATCTGTGAAACTGTCGCCATTTTCGAGGCCTGCCGGGGGGGTCCAGTACAGTGACGCCAAGGGCGGACCCAAATTTGACCTCGCCATCCCTGGGGGGCTGCGATCTGTGAAACTGTCGCCACTTTCGAGGCCTGCTGGGGGGCCCAGCACAGTGACGCCACGGGCGGACCCAAATTGGATCTCGCCATCCCTGGGGGGCTGCGATCTGTGAAACTGTCGCCACTTTCGAGGCCTGCTGGGGGGCTCAGCATAGAGGGTAATCGCGGCAGATCCAAATTAGACCTCGCCCTCCCTGGGGGGCTGCGATCTGTGAAACTGTCGCCACTTTCGAGGCCTGCTGGGGGGCCCAGCACAGTGACGCCACGGGCGGGCCCAAATTAGACCTCGCCATCCCTGGGGGGCTGCGATCTGTGAAACTGTCGCCACTTTCGAGGCCTGCTGGGGGGCCCAGCACAGTGACGCCACGCGCGGACCCAAATTAGACCTCGCCATCCCTGGGGGGCTGCGATCTGAGATCCCCGCTTTCGAAGTGGCTAGGGTTGCTCCGGGATTGCAACTAATCAGCTTTATCTAGTCCTTGTCCTGAAGCCAGTGTCCTGCGAGTCTCCCGAATTCCGTCTGCAGACATATGTAACCCTCGCTCCGTCATCGCCCCCCTTATAAAGTGTCCTAAACTATTTGCGCCCCGCGTTTGCGCAGGGGTTGGGTACGTCGCCAGGGTAATTGTTCGTTCCCGGGCGTTGGTGCGGGACGAGTTGAACGATACACTTGCGTTGCAATCGATTGCAATCCATTGGATTGCAAGCGATTCGATTGCAATCCATTGGATTGCAATCGATTGGATTGCAATCGGTTGAATTGCAATCGATTCAATCGATTGGATTGCAGGGGAGGGACAGGACGGAAGGGAGGGAGGGGAGGAGAGGGAGGGGAGGGAGGAGATGGAACGAAGGGTGTGGAGGGAGGGGAGGGAGTGGAGGGAGGTGGGGAGGGGGATTGCAGTGGAATGGAGTGCAATCGATTGCAAGCGATTCGATTGGGATTTTCGATCGTCGATCATTGATCGTCGAGCGTCCATCCTCGATCGTGGATTGTTCATTTTGGATCGTCGGCGAAAGGGAGGGCGGAGGCGCCGGGGGCTGGGCGGCCAAAGGGGGGAAAAAAGGGGGGGGGGGCTTTCCAAGCCCCCCCCCCCCTCCCTGGCAGCACAGGGGGGGAGGGGGGGGGATCTTCCAGCAGGGGGCTCCAAGGGAGGGGGGGGGGTAGCTTAAGCACCCCCTACCCTTTGTAAAGGGGGGGTAGGGGGGGGGGTAGCTTCCGTGGCGGCCAAAGGGGGGGGTAGCTTCCAACAACCCCCCCCCTTTGCACGAAAGGGGGAAGGGGGGGGTAGCTTTCAGCAGGGCAGCGCCAAGGGGAGGGGTGGTAGCTTAACGCACCCCCCCCCCTTTGGAAAGGGGGGGAGGGGGGGGGGTAGTTTCCGGAGGGCCCAAGGAGGGAGGGGGGGTAGCGTAAGCCCCCCCCCCTCCCCTGCAAACAAAAAAGGGGAGGGGGGGGGTTGCTTCCAACAGGGCGGGCTCAAGAGAAGGGGGGGGTAGCTTAAGCCTAGCCCCCCCCTCCCCTTTGCTCGGGCCCTGTGGGCGCGCTCTCTCTCAGCTTTGATCGAGTGGTCTCGTTTGCAGATCCGTATCTAGAAGCGGAGGGAATGAGGACGAGAAGGTGGAAGAAAGGAAATGCGGAGTTACGTGCATGGTGACCATGTCGGTGGAGGAGGAGGAGGAGGAGGAGGAAGAGGAGGACGGGGAGGAGGGGGAGGGGGAGAGGGAGGGTGCAGACGCATGATGGCGAGGACGAGGACGAGGACGAGGAGGTGAGGGAGGAGGAGGAGGAGCAGGAGGAGGCGGAGAAGGAAGGGGAAGAGGATGATGATGATGATGATGATGAGGAGGAGGAGAAGACAAGGAGGAGGTAGAGGAGGAGCAGCAGCAGAGAGGATGATGATGAGGGTGACGATGATGCTAATGATGATGCTAATGATGATGATGATGATGATGATGATGATGATGATGATGATGATGATGATCATTATGATGATGATGAGAGTTATGATGATGAAGACGATGATGATGATGATGACGATGATGATGTTGATGATGATAACGATGCTGATCATGCTGGTGATAATAATGATGATGATGATGATGATGATGATGAGGATGAGGATGATGATGATGATGATCATGATGATGATGATGATGATG
>CAUYUJ010018721.1:7500-100000 GCA_963575745.1 Prorocentrum cordatum
GGCGACTTGTGCCTTCTAGATTCGGGAATTGTCTGGTGGGGTTGGCCAAGGACACGCGTCCAGGCGCGGGCGCGCCGTGGCGAGGAGGCCAGGTGGGCGGCGGAGCGAGTTCCGCGACGGGATCGGGCGCCCCCCCCCCCCCCCCGAAAACAGAGGTTCAGGCGGGGGGGGGGTGCCGCGGCGACGTTGAGGCCAGGTGGGCGACGGGGTGAGTTCCAGGCCAAGGAATGTTGGGCGGGGGGCCCACAAGCCAAGGTTCAGGCGGGGCGGGGGCAGCGTCGCGAGGTGGAGGTGTCCAGCCAGATGGGAGATCGAGGCCGATGCCAGGTGTGGAATCGTCGAGCGGGGGGGGGGGGCTAGAGCAAAACAAGTCCAGAGCTTCAGGGTGCTGGGGCCAGGTGAAGGGTCAAGGCGGGGGCATGCCAGGTTAGGAATTGCAGGGTGGGGGCCCCAACATCGAACATAAGTTAAAAGGGTGGGCGCCAGGGCAACGCGGGGGCGATCGGGGTCTGTTTGACAGGGGATCGCAGGGTGGGCGACGGAGAGACTCGAGCGCAATAGGAGACATCGTGTCTGGCTAGGAAGGATTTCGCACGCGCTTCTGGGACCGGCAGATTTTTGTGAGGACGACCGCGGAAATAAGAACACATGGCAAGTCTGCTAAAGGGCCGTCCTGGGAAAAGAGACCGCTGTGAAAATCCCATGTGGAAGCCAGCGCATGCGTGAACCAAGGTGCACGATAGTGCTCACAAGCTTGGATTTGCACTCCCTTGGAAACACTTGCTTGCCTGCTCATGGAGGGGCGCTTGCTGCTTCAAGTGCTTAGCCAACGCGTGCATTGCCCCGGTCGGGGTCCCGGCAGCCTGGGCGATGCGTGCAATGTTCTCCTCAGAAAGCTCAGTGTCCACGATGAGATTCCGCGGGATTGTGCAATGCGCCGAAGCAGCGTCGAAAAAGAGAGACCCGAATCGCATGTTATAATCGGCCAAACCCTGCAACAGGCGCACAATGACGGCGCCCAGAGTGGCCCCGCGCCTTGCAAGACCAGCAATCTGAAAGGGGCCAACGACATGCGCCACAGCCGAAACAAGCTTTGCACGCACGCGTCCGCTGGCCGCCTGGCCGATAGGGGAGGAGACGAGGATAAACGTGCCGAAGTCGCGAATTGCTGGGTCCAGCGCGCCTTTTTCAGCGAATCAGTGCAACATCCACCCTGACACTGGGCCGGTTCAAATTACACGAGGGTGGTCTTGTGCAGCGGTGGATAGCACAGCCGTGCAAGTTTACTAGCATGCGGCTCCAGGAGCTCACAGTACATGTTGTCCAGGCCAGCCGTTGATTTGCGAGTGGTGCTGCGAGTGGCCTCAAAGGGATGGAGGCTGGGAGTGGCTGCCAGCCTCCCTGCTTATTCGAGCTGGCAGCGGAAAGGCCTCGCATCAAATGAATGCCGGAGCGGGGCCGCATCCGCACAAGGGACCCGAACTGCAAATTCCATATACGCAAATTGTGTGACCCGTGCATCTCCAGCCACAGCATGAGCAGCCACGAACTGCCCATTTGAATTTTAACGGGTAGGCGCATGTTCCTGGCCAAGTCGCCTTGTGGATCCAGCGCCGCACTGCCGTGGGCAGCTGAAGGCTTTCGAGCGCTGACTAGTGGGCCGCGCATCCGCGATTTGAACACCCAAGTTGCCGTTGCGCTGGGCTGAATCTCTGCGCGAGGTCCAGAGAAGAAGACAATTCGCAAGCTGTGCACCCCATTCTCGCCGGGCCAGGCCGTGCCCAAGTCCAGCGATGTATGCTTGACGGCTGGGATTATATGTACGTCAAGGTCTCGTAACGTCGTAACCCAATAATCCACATCAGCACGATGAATCAAACTCAAGAAAAATACAGTGGGTAGAGAGTCCATTGCCCCTATCAGCTCAGGAGCATCGCGTGGAAGGATGTCGGCAAGCCGAGAACCGCCTCGCGGCTCCAGCGGCAGAAAATCACACGTGGCCTGAGCGATGGCAAACCAGGCGTTCATGGGGGCCTGCCTGGCGCGGGCCTCCCGGTGGGTGCTGGGCAGACCTGCGGCCGGGCATGGCGGGGCGCGCGTCGAACACCTCCGAGCGCGCGCGCGCCTGCAGATCCAATCATGACCAACGAGCTGTGCGCACGGGAGAAATCGCGCACGCAGACAGCATCATCGCGTTCCCGGCAGGTGCCCGCGAGAAGCCGAGGCCCAGGTGTGCGCCCGCAGATCCATGTACTGCAGCGCGTGCGGTTGGAGGTCCAGGGCTGGCAGGGAGCCCGCGACGCGCCTCGAGCCGCGGGCCGCCCTATCACGGATAGCCGCACGAGCGGCGGGATGGAGATCAAACGCCACAGGCGGCACTGAAGCCAGAGCCTGGGCAAGCTGCTCTCGAGAATCGGGATCGCGGCAGCGCTGCGGGTCCACTCGAACACTGGCCTTTGAGCGCTTGGCCAGGGCAGCCTTGCGCAAGAAGAAGCATGGTCACCGAGGTCACAAAATGATCGTCGGCTCTCTTGGTTGAGTCCACTTCCTCATCGACTTGATGTGATCTGGCGAGAGAGAGAGAGAGAGAGAACCACTACATGGGTAGCCCGACCCAGCCAACTCTGTTTGCGACATGAGTGCGCAATGACTTCGCTGGCAAGCGCCAGGTCCCATATTGCCTCGACGACGAGGATGAGAGGAGTAGAGGACGCATAAAGTTCGGAGGTCATCAAAAAGTAGTGTAATGGGGGGCCCGTTAAGTTCTGCACCTCGTCATGGCATGGCCCAACCGCCCTCGATGTCACCGACCCGGGGGCAGCGTTCGCGTCCGCGTTCGCGTCAGCTAAGACGAGCAGGGGATGAGGGGAACTCTTATGCAGAAGGAAATACGGGAGAGCTTGCCACCAAGAGCGCCATTCGGATGGGGGACTGCGACTGTGGGGACTGTGGGCAACTAAGGTACCACAGGACAGACCAGAGGCTTGCAGCGCCACAGGTAGACTACTGAAACTGGCTGGAACTCAAACTTCTGAAACTGGCGACGTTCGTGAAACTGTTTACCAATGTGGGCCCAAGTCGACACGCCACCATGGCCACAGGAGTCAGCCGCAGCATGTAGAATCAAGTAAGGCGTCGCTTACACATGGCTTGCCGACGTGGCTCGCAACTCAGGTGCACCAACAAATAAGTAGCACGCTTGGGAAACTGCACTTCAAGCGCGAGCGGCCGCTTGGGAAGCGGAGCGCTTGCCAGACCATTCCTAACGCGCCGCTTGTTGGTGAGGCCCGAAATAAGAACACTGGCCATAGAAACTTTCACCAGTTTGGGCACAGGGAGCGGCACTCCACCACCGACATCATGTTCTGACATTGGCTGCAAAATGAGCTGGCAAGCTGCGATCATCTGCCGCTGCGGGTAAGGCAAAGGCTCGGTCGAAGCATGCGGCAGGCAGTTGCGATATTGGGCGCTGCGGTAATCCAAAGCCAAGGCGCTCGCACTTCTGCTTCGATAAGATGCCCAGCTGGGGAGAAATCTGACAGAGGCAGGTCCAGCAGGGATGCAAAGGTAGCTCACTAATCTGCTGGCTCGTTCCAAAGATGTGTTGCGTGCCCTTATATGTGTACCTGCGAATTACTCGGACGCCGGCATCAAAACGAAAGCATATTACCCACCAGCATGGCAGCCTTTTTCACAGCGCGCGGTGCGGACAACCAACATGTTGTTTGCAAAAGTTCTAGATGGGGTGCTATTGTGCCAGGGGGTGTGAGAACACCCGCAGGCAAACCCAGAGGAGGAGGGAGGACGGAGGAAGAGGGAGGGGGATGAGGAGGGGGAGGGGCTGCACCGAAGCGCTGGGCACCGAGGGGCTGCACCGCGGGGCTGGGCAGGCACCGATGGGCCACCGCGGGGCTGGGCAGTGAAAGGCTGGGCTGGCTCGCTCGCTTCGGCGGCGCGGCGGGCCTGAGGCCAGACCGCGCAGGCCGCTGGTGGAGGAGGAGGAGGAGGGGAGGAGGAGGAGGAGGAGGAGGATGCGGCCCGCCTGGAGGGAGGAGGAGGAGGAGGAGGAGGAGGAGGGGAGGAGGAGGAGGAGAGGAGGATGCGGCCCGCCTCTGCCTCCTCCTCCTCCTCCTCCTCCTCCTCCTCCTCCTCCTCCTCCTCCTCCTCCTCTGGGCCGCTGGCGGGTCTCAGGCCGAAGAGAGAGGAGAGGGGAAGCACAGAGACGGAGGCGCATCGGGAGACGAAGAGGGGAGCTGGTCAGGGAGGTGTGAGCGCCGGGGTGCCGGGGCGCAGGGCGGCCGCGGCCAGGCGGAGGCTGGCCGGCGGCGGCTTGCGGCTGAGCGTGTTTCCGCTTTTTCGCCCGGCCCCCTCCACGGGCGCGGTGGTTGTGGCCGGGCTGGGCGCGACGCGGGCTGGAGGGAGAGGAGGAAGAGGGAAGGGGGCAACGAGGGAGGAGGGGGATGACCAGGAGCATTTTCAGGGGGAGGTTCAGGGGGGGGGGACGCATCGACCCCCAATCGCCCATTCATCGCGGTAGGAATTCGCTGTCGGGAGCCCATCGCCAATCGATCGGCGATGTATCGCCGTGTCGAGCTTGTTGTTCACCCCCCTGCGCGGTTTCCCCCCAAACGACCCCCCAGGCCGATGGATATGGCGGATTCTGTACGTAGGTCGTGTGGATAGTTTTTGGGCGTGCGGGATTTTTTTGGGGGGGGCAGAGGAAGGGAGCGACGAGTGAAAAACGAGGAGGGGGATGATCGAGGAGGCGAAGAATTGCTAGGAGGACAGGTGAAAAGAGGAGAAGGGGGAGGAGCAGGGAGTTTGGAAGGGAGGGGGGGAGGAGGAGGAGGAGGAGGAGGAGGAGGAGGAGGAGGAGGAGGAGGAGGAGGAGAGGAGGAGGAGGAGAAGGAGGGGGAGGAGGAGAAGGAGGAGGAGGAGGAGGAGGGGGAGGAGGATGAGGAGGAGGAGGTGGACGAGGAGGAGGAGGAGAAGGAGGAGGAGGAGGAGGAGGTGGAGGAAAAGGAGGATGAGGAGGAGGTGGAGAAGGGGGAACGGAGGGAGGAGGGATCCCGGGAATCCCAGGGAATGCCTCCCTCCCCACCCCGTCCCCATGACTCCCAGCCGCCGCCTCCCCTTCACCAGGCTCCCGCCGCTGCCTTCCCTTCGGCCCATGCATGCCCCGCCTTGTCCCTTGGACTGTGAGGTGCAGGTCGTCGCGAATTACGGAACACGTAGGCGCTACGCACAAAAAACAGAAGATACGCAAAAGCAACATGCAAACAGACTATGCGGAAGCATTACGTTAAGTACATGGCGCTGAAACACCATGCAAAACGCCACACGGGGCGCACCCGATACGCTCATGAGGCGTTTCTCGGGCGTTGCCGAGGCGCTTCTGTAGCGCTCCCAACGAAGTCTTGATGCCGTCCAAAGGCGTTCCCGGGCGCTTTCCTGGAGCGGAATGCGCTCCAAGGCGGTCCAGGGACGTCATATTGTTCCGTATGGTGTTGCGTCGTGTCCCTGCGTACTCCAGGCCGATCTTAGAATCCGATGCGTCGAATGTCCCATCATACGTCGGACTTCAGCGGTTTTCATTGGTCATGCATCTACGTATATACGTATATATCCACATAGCTGTGAAACACGACTTCATCAGAGAACACGAAGTCAGTGGGGATGTCTTCGAAGTTTCGCATGCACTCCTCGCCTGCCCTCTCCTGTTTTACTTGTGTATAAATATATGTATCGTATGTACATCTCACAGTATGTGTGTGTGTCGCTCTCAGTCTGTCTCTGACCCTCTGTTGAAAAAATGGTGACGTACGCATGTGTACGCATACCATTTGCTGCTTGCAATATTGAATCGCAACCCTGCTCTGCGCTATCTTGTCTCGGACCTGCGCTCAGCTTTGGTATATGATCCAAGCGCTGCTTGCACTTAGGTGGGCCGTGCTTCTTTTCTGAGGGGCTGGGCCTGAGGAGGAGGAGGAGGAGGAGGAGGAGGAGGGAGGAGGAGGAGGAGGAGGAGGAGGAGGAGGAGGAGGAGGGAGGACGGGAGGAGGGAGGGGATGGAGGAGGGAGGAGGAGGAGGGAGGAGGGTGGAGGGAGGAGGGAGGAGGGAGGAGGGAGGAGAGAGGAGGGAGGAGGAGGACCTGGGCCTGGGTGGCGGTCTGGCGGCTCGGCAGCTGGCCCTCGGCGGCTGCGAGGGCTCGCGCGGCCGTCCTGCGCTGGACCAGCCGCCGCCCGCCGTGCGAGGGGGGCGGCGCACCCGCACCCCCAAGGACAGTTTTCCCTGGTGGTCCTCCTCCTCCTCCTCCTGCGCCTCCTCCTCCCCTTCCTCCTCCTTCCTCTTCCCCTCCTTCCTCCCCTCTTTCCTCCTCCTCCTCTTCCTCCTCCCTATTCCTCCTTCACGCTCCTCCTCCTCCTCCTCCTCTTCCTCCTCTTCCTCCCCTCCTCTTTTCCTCATCCTCCTCTTCTCATCCTCCTCCTCCTCCTCCTCCGCCTCCTCCTCCTCCTCCACTAGCGCAAGCTCCTTGGGCTCAAATCCCACAGCTGTCATCCTCTGGGGCGGACTGGGGAAGGTCTACCGCGCGCGGTCGCCCGCAGGCAGTGTGCCGCGCCGCGTGCCTGCGGCCAAGCACGCCCCCAACGGGGCCAGCAGGGGCGCGCTGTACTGCAAGGAAGCCGCCGCGGCACCGAGCGGCTCCCGTCCCGTGGGGTCGAGCGAAACCCGACGCAAACAACGGGAGGCGCGCACACCCGTTCATGTTCATTAAACGCCATTCGTTTTCGACCTTGCAGTGCGCTCGCCCTTGCAAATTCGTAGGGCACCCCTGGGTATGTTTCTGCATCCCCCATCACATGCTACCAAGCGGGCCTCCCGCGCGCGCATGTCGAAATCATTCGAACGCCTTTGCGCGTTTGCTGGGGTTGGGGGTGGGATGGGATCCGTTGCAAATTGCACCATGCGGGCCACTCGCGCCAGTCGACCGCGCGCGCGGGATGTGGGCACCGTCACTGTGATCGGCGTGTTCTGCATCGGCGTCTTCATTGGCCTTGCCGTCGTCTTCGTCATCGTCGCCGCCAGCGCCGCCACTATCATCAACGTGTCTGCCGCTGTCTGCGTCGCCATGATACCGCGCCCGCCCGAGCCACCGATTCGCCCTGAAGCATTCGCGCGTCAGCGCGGCCTGCGAGACGCGCTGGGAAGCTCCCAGCGGTCAGCGTCACCGCGGCTGCGACGGTCGCGCCAGACTAGGTGGCCACTCTGCGCGCGGGCTTGGGCGCGCTAGCGCGGCCGCAGCGATGCGCCAGCCAGCGCTGCACAGTCATCGCGATTGCCACCGCGTGGGCTACGAAAACTAAGTTGCGGGTAGGTGGATGGGATGGTTGCGCGAGCAGTGGAGATGACAACTCACTAGTGACCAACTTGTTGGTTGCACCGGGTAGCTTCTCATTTCCCGAAAGAAATGAGGGTCCAGGCTCGCCCCCTCCCGGGGTCGTGGTTTATCGCTTCCCCGTGGGGAAATACAACGAGCGCGTGGCGTTGTCCCATCGTTCATCCAAGTGTGACTTTGCACCATGCCAGCCAGGACCGCGCCCCCCCCCACGCCATCCTTGGCGCACTATACAATGCGCGCTCGCTTGTTTGTCAAAAGTGATCAGTCTTGAGCAATCCCATCACGCCAGATAGCGCAAAACACACGCGCGCGGCGTCGCGCTCGAAAGGGGTTATTCAAAAAAACAATCAGGTGCCGCAGGGATTTCAAGATCGAGGTTCCAGGGCCGCTCATGGACAAACAACAGGTGGTGTGGCAGCGCTATTTCTGTCACAAGGTTCCGTTTTTTTCTTCTTTGTCGAACTCGTATAAATATCATGTGTGTTGTTCAAGTAATTGTTCATGAATTGAGATCGACCGGGCTTATCCCGAAATCATTCGAACGCCTTTGCGCGCTTGCTGGAGGATCGCGATCCGTGTGATGCGAGACCCTGCGAGCCATTCGCGCCCTTCGGCCGCGCGCGCATGTCAAAATCTTTCTAAAGACGTTATCACCGACTCGTGAACACCCTCATCGTCGTCGGCGTGATCAGCATCGGCGTCGTCATTGGCCTTTCCGTCGTCGCCATCGCCACTAGCATCGTTTATCTAGATATGTGCATAGGTGTATGTGTGTATGTGTATATGCAAATGTATGTGTGTACCCGGTATCTCTCGGTATCGGTTCCTGTCGTATTGCATGTATAGATAAGTGAGCCGTCCACTAACCACAGACAGGTATATGTGTATAAAAGATGTATGCATCGTTGCATAATACGTGAATGAAAATGCGTACGTAAGCAAGTATCCGTATACATACACAAGACACGCGCTGAACCATGCTTTCTTTCAGGTTCGTTTTCAACTATATGATGTGTACCCTTCACTGTACAGTCTCTACTGTATTATTGTGATTGAGGTCGCAAGGACCTGGGCACATGGCGGGAATCAAGAGTTCGAATACCGGGAAAACGTACAACGCTGGGAACTCCGGACCCTGAAAAGAACCCGGGAACCTGGCCGTTCATGGCCCGGAGCCCAGAACCGGGAGCCTGGGAGCCCGGGAGCCTGGCCGCCTTCCGAAAATCGGCGCCGTATTTTCGCCTTGGCCTACTTTTTCAGTTTCCGCTTGGATCTCTTCAGTGCAAGTGCGGATTGTGGAACAGAGTCCACTTCGTATGGGATCATGCGGAAGCCCTCCCACCACCCCAGAAACAGGATCCCCGGCGTCCGGGGCGCCCGAACGCCCCCGCAGAGGGTCCCGCGAGATGTGCGGGCCTCTGGAAGCCCCTGATGAGCCGTGCGGATCGGTCGGCGGCGGTCCCAAGAGACCCTCGAGACGGTCCAAGATGGCCTCCAGCGGCCCCAGACCTCCGCCGGACGCCCGAAGACGGCCCAAGCACCACACCCAACAGTTTGTCGAAACGCAAGCAAGGGTGATGCTCGTTAGTTTACGTATGATTTGGGGCAACTCGCTTATTCGGTCTTCTGGTCGTCCGAGAACGCCCGAGAGACACTGATTTTTTTTCACGACGAGCAACAACATGTTCTTTACATTCAAAGAGGGCCCCAAGGCTGCCCAAGAGGGTTCAGAGGCTGGCCGCGAAGGGCCCCATGACGGCCCCAAATTGCTCCAAACGCCATTCAGAAGCATTCGGACCGCGACCCGAGACCACGGTTCGCGGCATCGTGGCCCGAGGAATCCCTTCGGAAGCTCGTTTCGGAGGAGCTTCCGCAAACAAATCTGAGGAGGACGGGGAAGGGTTTGCGGGGCAGTGAAAGCGAGAACGGAGAAGAAAAGGAGGAAGCGGACACATGAGGGAAGGAGAAGGAGCAACAACATGATAATTGTGATGGCGAAACTTGCAAACAACAGCGATCGATGCTTGGATTGATCTACTTCTCTCATTATGCCTGCATGCTGGACGTGAAGGACAATGGCGCGAAGCGCCAATGAAGTGTTGTGTACGTAGGCTATGTATGTATGTAGCCATGTATGGATGGATGGGTGGATTGATGCATGTATGGACGGATGGATGTATGGGTGGATTGATGTATGCATCTATGAATGTACGTATACGTGTACGCATGTATATATGTATGCATGTATGTATGCATGTAGGTATGTATGTAAATGTTTACGTAGGTCGGTAGGCAGGTAGGTACGTATATACGTTTATGTATGCATGTAAGTGTATGTACGCATGTGTCGATTGATGCGTGCATACGTATAATTGTATATATGTAGATGTATACGTGTGCGGGTGTGTGAATGTGTAGCTTACAGTTGCGTAGGGTTGTTTGTGTTGTGCCCCTTCGCGTTCTTGGGGCGCTCCTGTCGTGGGGCTGACGATCGTGTTCCTGCGCGTACACTCGGATGCCTGGTCGACCCGGGAAGCCGATATGTCTCGGGCCCCCTCCTCCTCCTCCCACATCCTTCCTCCTCCTCCTCCTCCTCCTCCTCCTCCTCATCCTCCTCCTCCCCCTTTCCCTATCCCCCCCCTGCATCTACGCGGTATGTGCTAGCGCAATGTGGGTTTGACATTTGCTCTTCAGGTTGGTTTGCACAGTTTCTTTGCATGACGACATTGCATGGGGTTTCCGGCCGATTTGGGGAGCCGATTTTTCGATTGTCCCAGGATGCATCGGAGCCCTGCGGGGCAGTCGTTACAGTAACGCAGTGTTGCGTATGCTTTTTCCCTTGTTTATGTGGTAGTGTTTCTCCCCAGTGCACGTGCGCATGCTTGGGGCATTCGTGGTGTTGGGTCCTCGTTTTGAAAAGACAGTCCCGCATGCCTCCCTCCTTCCTTCCTTCCTTCCTTCCTTCCTTCCTTCCTTCCTTCCTTCCTTCCTTCCTCCCCCCCTCCTTCTCCTTCCTCCCATCCCTGCCTCTGCTCTCCGCATCAGACTACCGTTTCGGTACACCCCTCACGCGTTTCGTGGCCCTATAGGGAGCTCCACCCAAGGCTCCAGTGACGCAGACCGCATGTGGGCGACATCCCCGTTTCGGCACACCCCTCACATGTTTCGTGGCCCTTTAGGGAAGGCCCCAGTGGCGCAGCATGTGGGCGACACCGCCGTTTCGGTACACCGCCGACACGCTTCGTGGCTCCATAGGGGGCTCCACTTGAGGCTCCAGTGGCGCAGCCCGCATGTGGGCGACACCGCCGCTTGGGCACACCTTTGACACGCTTCGTGGCGCCATAGGGAAGTCCACCCCGGGCCCCAGTGGCGCAGCCCGCATGTGGGCGACACCCGTTTTGCCACACCCCTCACACGTTTTGTGGCACCATAGGTCGGTCCACCTAAGGCCCCAGTATCGCAGCCCGCATGTGCGCGACACCACCGTTTCGGCACACTCCTCACACGTTTCGTGCCCCCATAGAGAGATCCACCTAAGGCCTCAGTGGCGCGGCCCGCATGTGGGCGGCACCCCCGTTTCGGCACACCCTTGACACGTTTCGTGGTCTCCTAGGGAACTCCACCCAGGGCCCCAGTGGCGCAGCCCGCATGTGGGCGACACCTCCTTTTCGGCACACCCTTGACACGTTTCGTGGTCTCCTAGGGAACTCCACCCAGGGCCTCAGTGGCACGGCCCGCATGTGGGCGACACCCCCTTTTCGGCACACCCTTGACACGTTTCGTGGCCCCGTAGGGAGTTCCACCTAAGGCCTCAGTGGCGCAGCCCGCATGTGGGCGACACCGCCGTTTCGGCACACTCTTCACACGTCCACCTAAGGCCTCAGTGGCGCAGCCCGCACGTGGGCGAAACCTCCGTTTCGGCACAACCCTCACGAATTCTGCGGCCCCTCAAAGAGCTTCACCTAAGGCCCCAGTGGCGCAGCCCACATGTGGGCGACACCATCGTTTCGGCACGTCCATGACGCGTTTCGTGGCCCCAGAGGGAGTTTTACCTAAGGCCCCAGTGGCGCAGCCCGCATGTGGGCAACACCCTCGTTTCGGTACACCCTTCACGCTTCGTGGCCCCATAGGGAGCTCCACCCAAGGCCCCAGTGTTGCAGCCCGCATGTCGGCGACACCACCGTTTCGGCACACCCCTCGCACGTTTCGTGGCTCCGTAGGTCGGTCCACCTAAGGCCCCAGTGGCGCAGCCCGCATGCGGGCGTTGTTGCCCCATAGGGAGTTCCACCTCAGGCGGTACTCACAAGTTCGGTATTCACAATTGCATGTGGTTGGGTTCTTCGCCAAGCTAACTCGTAGTGTCTATTTCACCTTACTCCCCTCTTCTCCCCTCGCTGCACCCCTCTCGTCCTCCTGCTGTCCTCCCCTACGCCGCGTTCCTGCGTTTCACATGTTCAGCACATCGTGCATGTGTCCCTCCTCATCGCCGCTGTTCCTCCTCCCTCCTCCTCCTCCTCCTCCTCCTCCTCCTCCTCCTCCTCCTCCTCATCATCATCATCATCATCATCATCATCATCATCATCATCATCATCATCATCATCACCATCACCATCACCATCACCATCACCATCACCATCATCATCATCATCATCACCACCACCATCATCATCATCATCATCATCATCATCATCATCATCATCATCATCATCATCAGCCTCATCCTCATCCTCATCCTCTTTCTCCCTCCTTCTCCTCCTCCTCCTCGCTCCCTCCCTCCCTCCCTCCCGCTCGCCTCCACCTCTCTCCCCCTCCCTGTGCTGCCCATCCGCTCCACATCCTCATGATCGTTCTTGCTAGCTCCGCCTTCTCGCTAGCTCCACCTTCTCCTCTTCCTCTTCTTCCTTCTCCTCCCACTCCCGCTCCTCCTACCCCTGACGCCCAGGCCGTCCTCCTCACCAGAGGAGGAGGAGGACGAGGAGGAGGAGGAAAAGGAGGGGGAGGAGGATTGATAGGAGGAGGGAGGGGGGGAGGAGACGGAACCTCAAAAGGTCCTCAGCACCCCCCCACATGATGGGAACTGCTCCTTCTCTTGCGCGGGCTCCTTGGCGGATTGGAGCCCAAGCAGTATTCGGAAACTAGTGGCCCCCCCCCGGCGGTCACTTCGAACGGGCCAGTGGGCCCCGCCTACTCCCACACGTCCTTCGAGAACCTGGGAACCCCAAGCGTGGCACAGCCTGGCGTTGGCCTCGCAGCGCGCTGCCGCCTCTCGCACGGCGGGTGCTCGCGCGCGGTCCCCGCTCCTGACGGACTCCGCGGAGGGCGGCAGGCAAGCTGCGGCGGCACCCGGCAGCACTTCCGAGGGGGCGCGGCGACGACGCCGCAGATGCGCCGCGCTGGCACGGCAGAGGGCCACCTTTCACGGAGAGGCGGCGCGGGGCCGCTCGGGCGAGGGCGGCCTCCTCGCCCGCGCTCGCGCGGCGCCGCGGTGCGGCGAGCGAGCGATGTGCGCGCGGCCGCGCGGGGCACCAGTGTGCCGAGCGGCAGAGGCGCACGCAGCGGGGTGGAGGGCGAAAGGGGGGGATTGGGAAAGGGGGGGTTACGAAATTTGCTTCATGCAGCTGGTTTCGGCCTCACCGAGGGGCCCATTCCTCGATACATGGGCGCCTCCCGGCGCCGGGAGGCGCCGGGAAAGTCAGCTACGCGAGCTGGTTTTCAGACCCCCCCTTTGCTATCCCCCCCTTTCGCCCGGCCCGAGCAGCAGGGTGGAGGGCGGCAAGTCGCCCACCAGGGCGGCCCCCCCGAAGACTGGCGGGTGGCAGGACGCGCCGCGTCGAGGCGGGAACGCCGCTCTCGGGCGAAGCCTGCGCGGCGCCGAGGCGAGAGCTGCATGTGTCGCCCCGCTGGCGCGTCGACGAAGCGGCATGCGAGATGTGAGGGCCGCGCCCCCGCGGGAACTCGATTCTGTGGCTGGGCGCTGGGCCGGCGCGAGAGCGACATGTTGGCTTTTCGCGCGGGGTGTGCGCCTCGTCCCACTCTTGCCGCGCATTTGGCAACATGGACGACGCGATGTCCACGTCGAGACGAACGTCCTAGACTTTGTGTACCGCTTGGGGCCCAGAGTAGATTCATATACCAATAATGGATCGTGATCGAGGAGGAGGGGCCGGGAGGACGAGGAGGGGAGCGGGAGGAGGCGAGGGAGGAGGGGGAGGATGGCCCCCCCGCTCATGCTGCCCCTGCCCCCGCCGTGGGCCGACGACTTCGGCTGCCGCGCTTAAATACGTATGCGTTCGTGCGGAAAATAAAGTGCGGCGCGGGTGCTGTGGCCGCGAGGCGCGTCGTCGTCGTCCATGATCGTCGTCGTTTTCCTCCTCTTCCTCCTCCTCCTGATCCTCTTCCTCCTCCTCCTCCTTTTCCTCCTCCTGCTCCTCTTGCCCCCCTTACCACGGAGGTCTCCAGAGGTCTTCAGGAGTTTCGGGAGACCCGTGCAGGTCCGACGAAAATTCAAACCTCCCAGGAAGTTCGACCATCGAGCCTCCAGCTTCCCTTCTCGTCCACGTCATGTTGAGCGTCGTCGTAGTCTTCGTCGTCGTCGTCGTCGCTTTTGTCCTCCCCTCCTAACTCTCCCCCCGTAGCTGTTTTGGCTCAAGGCGGAGTTGCCGGTTACACAAAGTCTGCGTCTCCCCCCATAGGGGCGATGCGTGCGCTCAGCAGTCTCACAGTACGTGCTCGGTGGCGGGCGTTGTCTGGCAATGCCGCCCGGGGCAACGATTTGCTGTGATGCGCACGTGTCGCTTGCAATGCCGCTCGGGTAACGATGTACTCTGATATGCATGCGGCGCTTGGATGTTAAGTTCGGACGTGCGCACCCAATGAGGGCGCATAGTGCTAGTACGCCTCCGATCTTAGGGCGTATGAGGATACCCTTGAACCGTCTTGGGTCAAAGGCCTCCACGGGGTGCCCCCGAACGGCCAACGTCATTCAAAGACCTTGGGTTGTTAGTTTACGAACGGGGAAGGGCTAATCAGCCCCTACCCCCATCGGAGCCCGAACTGCCGCCTCCTGGGGGGCCTCTCAGGACGCTCTTGCGCTTTTGGGGCCGCCTCGGACATCTTCTGGAACCCTCTTGGAGCTCTATCGCACATATTCCCAACCATCCTATGGTGTTGGGTCCTCGTTTTGAAGAGAGAGAGAGAGAGAGAGAGAGAGAGAGAAAGCGCCCAGCCTCACTTCACGCCCTCCTCTCCCCTCTGTGCTACCGCCCGCGCGCGTCCGCCACACACAGCACAGCCTCGTGGCTCCATAGGGAGCTCCACCGAGGGTCCCAGTGCTACCGCATGCGTGCGTCCGCCATACCCAGTACAGCGTTTCGCGCCATGCTCCACCGACGGCCCAAGTGCTACCGCCCGCATGCGCCCCCCATTCCCAGTACAGCGCTTCGTGGCCCCATAGGAAGCTCCACCTAAGGTCCCAGTGCTACCGCCCGCCCGCGTCCGCCACACTAGTACAGCGCTCCGGGAGCTCCACCTAAGGTCCCAGTGCAACCGCCCGCATGAGTCCGCCACACCCAGTATCGCGCTTCGTGGCCACATAGGGAGCTCCACCGAGGGTCACAGTGCTACCGCCCGCATGCGTCCACCACACAGTACAGCGCTTCGTGGCCTCATAGGGGGTCCCACCGAAGGTCCGAAGGTCCCAGTGCTACCGGCCGCGTGCGTCCGCCACACCCAGTACAGCGCTTCGTGGCCCAATAAGAGACTCCACCGAAAGTCCCAGTGCTACCGCCCGCGTGCGTCCGCCACACCCAGTACAGCGCTTCGTGGCCCAACAGGGAGCTCCACCGAAGGTCCCAGTGCTACCGGCCGCATGCGTCCGCCACACCCAGTACAGCGTTCCGTGGCATGATAGGGAGCTCCACCGACGGCCCCAGTGCTACCGCCCGCATGCGCCCCCCCCCACCCAGTGCAGTGGCACTGTCCGCATGCGTCTCCCCCACCCAGTACAGCGCTTCGTGGCCCCGTAGGGAGCTCCACCGAAGGCTCCAGTGGCGCTGCCCGCATGCGTCTCCCCCAGCCAAAACATCGCTCGGTGGCCCCGTAGGGAGCTCCACCGACGGCCTCAATGGCACCGTCCATTTGCGTCTCCCCCGCCTAATAACGTCGTTTCGTGGCCCCATAAGGAGCTCCACTGGAGGCCCCAGCGGCAGAGTCCACATTCGTTCCCCCCACACAGTACAACGTTTCGTTGGCCATAATGAGCTCCGCCGAAGGCTCCTGTGCTACCGCCCACATGCGCCCCCACGCACCCAGTACAGCGTTTCGTGGCCCACAAAGAGCTCAATCGGAAGCCCCAGTTGCAAAGTTCGTATGCTCTTCCCCTACCCAGGATATGGTTTCGCGGCCCACGGGGAGCTCCACCGAAGACGATACCCACAACTGCGGAACTCACAACTGCATATGGTTGGGGCTTTTGCCAGGCTTTCTTTGTATTGTGCGTGTACGTATCTGTTCTTACATATGCACGCCTGTTCACACATTGAATCAGCAGAGTGAGGGGGCCAGGCGGTCTTTCACTGTCCCTGGGCGCGTAGCTGAAATGAGGTTTCGCGGTGCGGATTGTTGTTGTCGAGCTATCATTTTCAAAGAACTATTTTTGTCGATCCCCTCTGCTTGGTGACCATCGCATTTTTCAATTAGAGCGCTTATCCCAGGACTCGCATCTTGTTTTTACCAGGGAAAGTGAGGGGTCACCAAATTGTGTTGTTGGCCCCTAGTTCACAGCAACAGCGGTTCCCGCCTGATACGCCCTCACAATGTATTCCCAAATCGCGCTCTCGCGTGGGACTTTCTCGCAATTTATTCAGACGCCGCGCCCTCGTCACTCAGGAATCATGCTCTCGCTGTGGATTGCCTCACGATTTATTTTGGAATCGCGCAATCCGTTTAGAATTCTTCGCAATTCATGCAGGGCGCGCGCTTCAGCTGACCCGCCTGCTCGACCTGGCCGCCTGGGCCCGCCCCCCTTCCCGACCCGCCCAGTAGGATTCGCCCGCCCGATGGCCCGCATGGTTCTGCCACGTCGTTTCTGTTTCTAGCCCCCTCCTGCTACTCTCTCTCTCGTGCTCTATCCTCCTCCCTCCTCCTGGTCCCTTTCTTTCATCCGTCCCCTCTTCCCGTGCCTTAGGGGCTTAGGGGCTGCACGAAATATCCGCTGCAGGTAAGGAAGATATACTCCGAGGGCGTTGCGATCGAAGACGAAGAGGGCGGGTATTGAGGGTTTGGGATCGACGTGTTGAATAGCACTCGAGCAGGTAAGAGCGAAGAGTCTTAACATGATTGAATGTTAATTACTAACCAGTTATTATTGCTGGACCCCTTAAAGGCGCCCTGGCGCTCTCGCCGAGGCGCCGGCTACATTTTCATTGAACACGAGGCTCACGCTCGAGCGGTTTGGGGGATCGCCAAGACCGGCCCCCCAACAACAACAACGCTCCCGCTCGAGACGTCTTCCTTCTTTACTCAGGGCTGGTGTTCTTGCTCGCTGCCGAAAGCCGCCGTCCTGAACAAAACCAGCGCTCCCGCTCGAGACTTCCTCCCGTGTTACCTGGGACTGGCGCGCTAGTCTCTCTCTCATCGGCGCCGCCCCCAGCAAAAACAACGCTCCCGCTCGAGGCTGCCTTCCTTTTTTACTCAAGGCGGTGCTCCTCCTCGCCCTCGAAAACCGCCGCCCCCACAAAACCAGCGCTCCCGCCCAAGAATTCCTTCCGTTTTACGCTGGGCTGGCGCCCTACTCGCTTTTGAATTGGCGCCGCTCCCAGCAAGAACAACGCTCCCGCTCGAGATTTCCTTTCGTTTTCCTCGGGACGGTGCTGTTCCTCGCCGCCGACAGCCCCCGTCCCGACAAAACCACGGGTCCCGCTCGACGCTTCCTCCCTTCTTACTCAAGGCGGTGTTCCTCCTCGCCGCCGAAAGCCGCCGTCCCAACAAAACCAGCATTCCCGGTCGAGACTTCGTTTTGTTTTACGCTTGACTAGCGCCCTACTCTCTTCAGCATTGGCGCCGCTCCCAGCAACAACAGCAGCCCTGTTCGAGACTTCCTCCCTTTCTATTCAGGGCCAGGTCCTTGCCTCACCGCCGACAGCCCCCATCCCCACCAAGGCAATCCTGTCGTTCGATACTTCCTTGTGCTTTACCCTTCGCTGGGGTTCCACTGGCGGTCTCGCATTTGTGCAGCAAGGCGCGGGCATGTGCTTTCGAGGCGGGATATGTTGAAATTCCTCGGAGGAGGTGTTTGCAAGACCTCTCATTGGGCGGGAGATCTGGGAATGGGAATAACGGACCCTGCTATAGAACAAGAGTCCCCCATGATGTGGATGGTTATCATGATGGTCGCATGCTTCATGTGGAAACATCGCGCATCAGGGTAAACTGATTGTTGTTGTTGTTGTTGCTGCTGTTGTTGCTGGTGTTGCTGTTGTTGCTGTTGATACTGCTGCTGCTGTTCATGTTGACGTTGCTCTGTTGCTGGTTGTCTTGAATTTTAATGACCTACACAGGCTCTGCCTATAAGGGTTCTTACTCTGTTCGCTTAAAGGGGCCGGGCAGTGCAAACCGCCCCGGGCGGTTCCCCCAGTCCCCTGGGGCCGAAGCAAAAGCAACAGCAAAGGTAAAAACAAACGCGCGGTTCCCCCAATTGCGCTCCCTGGGTGCCAAGCAAAAACAAAAGCAAAGGCAAAAGTGAAGGCAAAAGCGAAGGCAAAGCATAGCATAGCATAGCATAGCATGGCAAATCATAGCATAGCATAGCATAGCATAGCATAGCGCAGCATAGCGCAGCATAGCATAGCGCAGCATAGCATAGCGCAGCATAGCATAGCATAGCATAGCATAGCCTAGTGTTGCTTTCCTAGAGGCTCCAACTCCTAGGTAGGGTCGCACTGGGGTAATGTTTAGATATTTCGTGACGCTTTGCGTATCCCCACTGGTCTCGAAGGCTCTCGTCCCCACTCCCCAGGGCTGCCCTGGACCCCCGCTGTCAGTGGCAACGCTACCTCACCTTCAGCGGCGGTTAGCTGCGACCCTGGAAGCCCACGTGGTATGGCGGATTCGACGGTGGCCCCGGATCCCCGCGGGGAACGGCGGACGCGGCGGATAAGGCCGTCCCATGGTGGCCTTCGGCGTGCACCTCGCGGCAGCGACAGCGCAGCTCCACCCTGGACGCCCCACCTTGCTGGTGATGTTCTTCCCCACCAGCTTGGCCTCACACCGCGCACGGCCCCTGGAAGCACAGCCAGCTCCGAGTGGTTCAGCCTTCGCAGTTTCGGCCGCCCTCCGGGCCCACCCCACCAGCAGCTTGGTTTTCGGCGCTTTTTCGGCGGAGCAGCTCAGCTGGCAACACACGCCGTTGGCGCGGCTTGGGCTTGGCGCCCCACTGGCGACGGCCCATCGTTTACCACGCCTGGCCACCACAGCGCGTAACACAGAATTCCCTGGCATTTTGCCGCAGGGCTGCACGTTGCTTGAGCTTCCCTGGGCGTTCCAGTTCAGCCAGCCAGCCCACCGCTGCCGCTGTCCCAGCTGCCGCGTTTGTGAGCTGGCCCGGCCGGCTTATGCTGCGCTCAGTAGCTAATTAGGTTTGCCCGTCGGCCCGGACTACTTCTCTCGCCGCTTGCGCGCTCGCTGGTGGCTGCGACAAAAAAAATCCCCACTGGCCGCTGCCGCACTGCTTCGGCGCAGCCGCTTCCCCCGGCGGTAGGTCCTGCTGAGCTCCGCGCGCGCGCCAGCGATCAGTTCCGCTCGTAGCCCGAGCCGACTCGACTCGCCGCTGGCGCTTTCGCCTGCGGCTGCGACAAAAAAAGTATCCCCACTGGCTTCGCGCGCGCTAGGCAATTAGTTTTGCTCGTGGCCCAAGCCGACCTGTGACGCCGCTGGCGCCTTCGCCTTCGCCTGCGGTTGGGACAAAAACATCCCCACCGGCCCATCCAGAAACGATGCCCATGAGAGCTGACAGGGGGAGAGAGGAAGAGACACGCATAGTCAAACAGCGGGGGGGGGAGGGCCGGTCTGGACGGCGTGTTGGGGCCATCTCTGGGCCCGCGTGTGGGGGGGAGGAGGGGTGCGAGAGGAGGAGGAGGAGGAGGAGGAGGAGAAGGAGGAGGAGGAGGAGGAGGAGAAGGAGGAGGGAAGAGGCAAGAGGAGCACACGAGGAGAAGATGGACGAGAAGGAGGAGGACGAGGACTAAGAGAGTGAGGAGGAGGAGGAGGAGGAGGAGGAGGAGGAGGAGGAGGGAGGAGGAGAGGAGGAGGAGGAGGAGGAGGAGGAGGAGGAGGGAGGAGGAGGAGGAGAGGAGGAGGAGGAGGAGGAGGAGGAGGAGAGGGAGGAGGAGGAGGAGGAGGAGGAGGAGGAGAAGTGACGGACGAGACGGTGACGAGGAGGAGGATGAGGAGGAGCAGGAGGAGGAGAGGAGGAGGAGGAGGAGGAGGAGAAGGAGGAGAAGGAGGAGGAGGAGGAGGGGGAGGGGGATGACGGGGAGGAGGATGAGAAGGAAAATGACGAGGACGAGGACGAAGGACATGGACGAGAACGAAAGGACGAGGATGATGATGATGATGATGATGATGATGATGATGATGATGATGATGATGACGATGACGATGACGATGACGATGATGATGATGATGATGATGATGATGATGATGATGATGATGATGATGATGATGATGATGATGAGGAGGAGGAGGAGGAGGAGGAGGAGGAGGAGGAGGAGGAGGAGAAACAGGCGGTAGAGGAGGAGGAGGAGGAGGTCGACGAGGATGAGGACGAGGAGGGGGGCGAGGACGAGGACGAGGAGGACGAGGATGACGACGAGGACGAGACGGCGTCTTGCGTGCCTCGGGTGAGCTTTTTGGGCCTCTTGGGGGGCCGCTCAGGGGGACTCTTGGAGGCTCTTGGGGCCTCTCGGGGCGCTCTTGGGTCTCGCATGGGAGCCTCTTGGGAGCCCTGGAGGGCCTCTTGGGGCCATCTTCGAAGGGGGGTCCTCGATGTCTGCCCCCCCCCCCTCGGCCCTCGGGGGCCACGATCTTCGTGATGGGGTGTGAAACATTGGCCCTCCCACTGGCGGAAAAAAGGACCCTCTGACACATCGGTCCCCCTCCCAAGAAACCCCAGGGAGGGGAGGGGGAGGGTTCCCCTCCTCGAAGGGAAGGGGGGTTGTGGAAGAATAAAGAGATCACCCGTGAGCCACCTGTCGCGCAAAGGGCTGGTGGGATTGCTGTTTGCCCCTCCTGGGGTAACCATTGTATCTTTCAGTTGAAGTGCCCCCTCCGGGCTCGCCCCCTTCTGTTTTTATCAGGGGAAGCGTGGTGCCACCAAACTGTGCTGTCAGGCTCCGAGCTACAACAACAACAACAACAACGTCTCCTGCCTGATACGTCCGCACAAGTTGTTCCAAAATCGCGCTCTCGCGCGGGACTTCCTCACAAGCGATGCAGGAATCGCTCTCTCGCGTGGGACGTCCTCTCAATTATTCAGACGCCGCGCCCTCGACACTCAGGAATCACGCTCTCGCTTTGGCCTTTATCAAGATTTACTTGGGAATCGCGCGATCGCTCGAGCTCTCCTCGCGATTCATGGAGTAGTTCTGGCAGGTACCGCCCCCTCCGAACTACAGGTGCCCCTTCCCCGAACTACAGGTGCCCCTCCCCCGGACTACAGGTACCCCCCTCCCCGGACTACAGGTCCCCCCCCGAACTACATGTACCCCTCCCCCCGGACTACATGTACCCCCATAGGACTACATCCGCGCGTGCGTTGTCGCGTGAACACGCGTTCCCCCCCAAATTGCAGGTACCCCCCCCCCCGGACTACAGGTACCTTCCCCCCGACTACAGTTACCCCACCCCAGACTCTTGCCCCCCCCCCCCCCCGGACTACAGGTACCCCTCCCCCGGACTACAGGTACCCTCCCCAGACTCCAGGCACCTCCAAAGCCATTGAGGGACACAGATACCCGCGCTTCAACAACACGCCTTCTCGACCTGGCCGCTTGGGCTCGCCTTCCTGACCCGCCCGTTAGAGTTTACCCGCCCGATGGGCCCGTCTGGTTCCACCACGCCTTTTCTGCTCCTAGCACCCCTCCTGATCCCGTGCGCCATCCTTTTCAATCCCCCAGCCATCCGTCCTCGCCTCCCCCCTGGACTTCAGGAGCTGCACCAAGAACATGCGGCAGGCAAGGAAGATATGCCCCCCCATGGGGAGCACGATCGAAGACGAAGAGGGTGGGTATCGAGGGTTTGAAATACACGTGTCGCCTGGCACGCGAGCAGGTCAGAACGAGCAGTCGCAGCATGATTGCTGCTGTTACTGGTGCTGCTGCTGTTGTTGTTGTTGTTGTTGTTGTTGTTGTAGAACTTGCATGTGTGAAGAATAACTGTTGGTCCCACATCCGTCACATGTGCGTTTTTCAATTGAAGTGCCCCTCCTGGGGCTCGCACCTTATTTTTGTATGAGGAAAGTCTTCCTGCTCAAACTGCGCCCCTGGCCCCCGAACTACAACAACAACGGCTCCCGCCAGATACTTCCTCGCAGTGTATTGAAGAATTGCACTCTCGCGCGGGACCTCCTCACAATTTATGTACGAATCTCGCTCTCGCGTGGGGACTTCCTCGCAACTTATTCAGACGATGCGCCCTCGGCGCTCAGGAATCACGCTCTCGCTTGGGCCTTTCTCAAGATGTACTTGGGAATCGCGCTGTCGCTCGAAACTTCCTCGCGATTCATGCAGGACCCACGCTTCAGCAACCCGCCTGTTCGACCTGGTCGCCTGGGCCCGCCTTCTCGACCTGCCCGCCGTGGGTCTTCCCACCCGATCTGCCCGTCTGGTTATACCATTTGTTTTCTGCGCCTTGCCCCCCTCCTGCTAAAGTCGATCGTGCTCCATTCTTCTCCTTCCCCTTCCACCCGTCCTCCCTTCCCTTGTTTTAGGGGTTGTACTCAATGCACGTGGCAGGTAAGGAAGATATACCCCAAAAAGGGTACGATCGAAGACGACGAGGGCGGGTAGCGAGGGTCTGGGATAAACGTGTTGATTGGCACGTGAGCAGATCGGAGCGAACAGTATTACATCGATTGCTGTTGATGGTGTTGTTGTTGTGGTTGGTGTTGATGTTGGCGTTGTTGGTGTTGTTGTGGTTGTTGGTCCCTGTTGTTGTTTCCCTAATCCGAGCTTGCCTCTGTATGGGGTCTTAGCGGATTCATATGGTCAGGTTAGGTGTGCCACCGATTTCCACGGCCCGCCCGGGTGCCAGGGTGCCCAGGTGTTTGGGTGCACGGGTGCCTGATAGCCCCAGAGCCCCAGAGCCCTATAGCCTTATGGACGGATCGCCCGTTAGTCCAATCTCCCTATAGCCCCATGTCCCACTAGCCCTATAGCCCTATAGTTTATAGCCCTATCGCCCTAGAGCCCTATAGCTCTGTAGCCCTACAGCCCTACAGCCCTAAAGCCCTATAGCCCTATAGCCCTTTAGCCAAACAGCCCTATAGCCCCATAGCCCTACAGCCCTATGTCCCTATCCCTATAGCCCCATATACCTATATCCCTATAGCCCCATAGCCCTATAGCCCTATAGCCTTATAGCCCTATAGCCCTATAGACTCATAGCCCTATGGCCCTATAGCCCTAAAGCCCTACAACCCTAGCCCTATAGCCCCATAGCCCTACATCTCTATAGCCCTATAGCCCTATAGCCTTATAGCGCTATAGCCCTACAGACTCATAGCCCTATGGCCCTATAGCCCTATAGCCTTATAACCCCATAGCCCCAGAGCCCGATATCCCTATATCACTACAGCCCTATAGCCCTATGGCCCTACAGCCCGATAGCCCTATAGACCTATTGCCGTATGGCCCTATAGCCCTGTAGCCCCATAGCCCCATCGCCCTATAGCCCTATAACCCTATAGCCCCATAGCCCTACACAAGACTTTGATTGGAGCTTTCTCTCCGGTATCATTATGTTGTTATCGTTACTGATATCATTGTTGTTGTTGTTAGTGCTGGTGTTGCTAGTGTTGCTGTTGTTGGTGTTGTTGTTGTTGTTGCTGCGTTGCCTGCTGTTTGTTGTTGTCGTTGTCCCACCCGCGACCTGGCCCACGACCCACTCCCGACCCACCCGCGACCCACCCGCGACTCATCCGTGACTGACCAGCGACCCACCCGCGACCCACCCCGTGACCCACCCGCGACCGACATTTCGTTAACGAAAAAAGCTGCTCCTGCGGCGGGCTCGTGTCGGGCTTCTTCAGAGCTTCGCAGACAGACTGCCGACGTCCCCGCCGCCCCCTCCCTCTCGTCCGCAACTGCGGGGTGCTACGTATCATGTGTACCTGGAGCCGTATTGAGGCCTCGGCAGTCCGTCGGAATCGAACAGCCGAGGTTGCACACATCATTGCTAAGTGCAGCTTAGGCCCTCAAGGATGTTGTGCTCTCGGGGATCCCCTTGGCAGGCTCGAAGGCCACTTGGAGCTGTCGTGCGGGGGTCTCGTGGCCCCGTGAGGTGATTCTCTCATCAGCGTCGAGCCTTTTTGGCCATCGCAGACGCTCGAGCTCCTCGCCCTCCCCGCCCCTCCAGGCCCAGGGGAGGGGTCAGGGTCTCAGCGGGGACGCCACAAGCTGCCTCGCACACTCCGGCCCGCCCCTCCCGCCGTTGAAGCATCCTCTGAGACTCAGCAGGGGCAGAGGCCGGGGTACAAATTACAGACGCCGCTGGGTACAAATCACAGACGCCGGGTGCGTGGCGCTCGAGAGGTGTGCCACACGTTCCAGGTGCGCCACGCGCACCAGGTGCGCCAGGTGTCCCAGGGGCCCGAGCGTGCCAGGCGCGCCTGGGGCTGCCGCATGCGCCGCGTGCCCCCACGTGTTCTGATGGCCCTGTTTTCCACCACCACCACCATAAGTTGGAGGGGGAGGAGGAGGAGAGGAGGAGGAGGAGGAGGACGAAGAGGAGGAGGAAGAGGAGGAGGAGAAGGAGGAGGAGGTGGAGGAGGAGGACGAGGAGGAGGAGGAGGAGAAACTCCTCCCCTTCCAACTTATGGTGGAAGGTGGTGGTGGAAAACAGGCCCATCATGTTCCACATGCGCCCCATGCTCCAGCTGTTCCACGTGCGCCATGTGCGCGACGCGCGCAGAGTGCGCCAGGTGCGCCATATGCACATGACAGCACAGACACACACGCGCAATCTGTCGACATGCCCATCGTCCTTGCCGAGCAAGATCCGCTGCACAGTGACGGTGGGTGGTAGCATGGTGTGCGGCGCGTGCGCCAGCAATCGAGGGCCAGCGAGCAGCGGACAAACCTGATCACACACACACACACACCGCCGTCTTGATCAAAAGCCAGTACGAAGTGTTCGCAGGGTCCAGATTTTGCCGCCACGTGCGCTCTGTATTGTCTCTGACAGGGACGGTGGAGAGGGGCACGTGCGCCCGGAGGGCTGGTAGGATTACTGCTGAGCGTGCCCCACCATCGCTATCCCGTCGGCTGGAGTCCTGGAGCCAGCGGCGAGTCGGAGAATATTGCATGTGTGCATCGGCTGGCTCCGCACTATCGCTTGCCGCTGCTGGCTTGCGCGATCGGCTTGCGCGTGTGCATCTCTGAATCAGCCTGTGCAGTCGCAGCTGCCTGCGATCCTGGCGGTTGCCGCTAGGCAGGCATATCTCCAGCACATGCGCTTCTGAACCGGCTTGCGCCATCACAGGCGGCTGCGACCCTGGCGGCCGACGCCAGGCACATGTCCTTCTGAGCTGGTCTTGAAGCTTGCAGTCTGGCGACCGACCCCGCTCGCCTCTCGCGGCCTTCGTTGCCCCGTGTTTTCTCTCGCAGTCAGCTGCCGCTGCGTCCTGCGCTCTGGCTCTCATGCTTTGTGCCGCGGCGTTGCAACTTCACCTTGGTTCCGCCTCACGTCCGCCTCTGATTCAAAATGTGTGCATCGGCGGGTTCTGCCATTTACCGGGGTCTCTACTACCGTCCTCCAGAGCACCTCTCAAGTTAGGTGTGCAATCTGTTTTGCGCGTCCCGCGAAATCGTTGACCTACTTGTGCTGCACGCTGGTGGCAGAACGTAACATGTGCAACCTCGATTGGGGGGCCAAGGGTGAGGAGGAGGAGGAGGGGGAGGGGGAGGGGGAGGAGGAGGAGGAGGAGGAGGAGGAAGAGGAGGGAGGAGGAGGAGGAGGAGGAGGGAGGAGGAGGAGGAGGAGGAGGAGGAGGAGGGAGGAGGATCGGTCTATGGTCGAGTGTCGCCATTCGATGATTCCGCTCTGGTTCTTGAGGCCTCCGAGGACCTCGGGCGACCTCCGCCTGGGGAGGAGAACGGAGGGACCCCAGCGGAGCCGAGGCAGGAGGAAGGGGGGAGGACATGCGGGGCGTGCCTGCGGGCGGGGCGCAGATGCAGGATCGGGCGAGAGGCGTTGATGGGGGAAGGGGGTCGTCGGCAGTGTGGGAGGCGCGAGAGCGGAGAAGCCCGCTGCAGGCACAGATCCTTCAAGACGGTGCGGGCGACCCGCGAATGGGTCCTCGGCGGGTCGGCGGCTCGCAAGTGGAACGCGGGTCCCCTCTCCCTGCCCCTCCCCCTCCGCCTCCTCCTCCTCCTCCTCCTCCTCCTCCTCCTCCTCCTCCTCCTCCTCCTCCTCCTCCTCCTCCTCCCTCCTCCCTCCTCCTCTCCCTCCCCCCTCCCTCCCTCCCTCCCTCCCTCCCCCCTCCCTCCCTCCTCCCTCCTCCTCTCCTCCTCCCTCTCCTCTCCTCCTCCTCCTCCCCTCCTCCTCCTCTTCCTCCTCCTCCTCCTCGTCCCTCCCTCCCCCCTCCCTCCCTCCCTCCCTCCTTCCGGGGGGGAAAACCACCCAGACTCCGACAATAAGCGTTTATCAAACGGCCATGGGCGTTTACTGAACAGCCCTGCCCTGGTCGATGCCCTCCTCGGGTGCGTGTACTACACTGCCCTCTAGATTGGCGGGGCAGGTTGGGGTGGGGGGAGGGTTAGCGGGCTGGATCGCGGGTGGGTCGGGGGGTCGGCGGGGCCAGCACCAATAACAAGAAGAGAATGCCTCCGCACCGCGGGACCGCACCTCAGCCACGCACTCGGGGATAAGCTCAGACCGCTCGGACCCAGTACTCTAACGTGCAGTTCGTCAGAAAGTGTACCTGGAGAGGGGGACGTGCTACATTAACATCTCACGGCAGAGAAATCCTAGGGAGGCCTGTCCAAGGGGGGTTGTCCGAGGGGGGGGGGTCCGGATTCCCGCTGGGTTGTCCAAGGGGTTGTCAGGGTTAGGCCGTCCTGTCGTCATTCAGCAGCGTGGGTTTTCCGGGAAGGGGTTCGTCCTGGGATGGTTTGATTGGGTTGTTTTCCACTGAACACGTTCACATGATTTGTGGTGCAAGTGTGCATGTGGGTTTCACAACCCGTGCCCGTGCGATGCGTGTTACAATATCGGTGTGGATTTGCTGTGTGCACATGTAGAGTTACGCCGTTGAGCACGGACGCCCACATCGTAGTATGGTGCGAATGTCTGTTCTGGACACCACATGATACGTTGTTCCGCGTTCCGTCAAGATTCTCTCATCCTTCGGACGCAACTTGGCAATCACAAACTGAGTACGGATGCGTCACGTCGGGTATTGTTGACCGTATCCGAACGCCTATTTTAGGTCCTAGTTCCAAGACCTGACTATGCTGTAATCAATCGAAACGCGTTGTTGTCGGCATCGTCGTCTTCATCGGGGTCCCGAATTGGGTCGGCGTTGCGGTGTTCTCCGTTGTTGCCCATGGCGCCAGGAAGTTCCAGTCTATTCTGGAGCAGCGTTGGGCTGCACATGCCGCATCATGCCCTTTGCCCGAACGCTCCTCGATCCAGACGTGCACGGTCCATGCATCCGTGTGCAAAGTCCATCACGCGGGCCCACATTCACGCGCGAGCGTGCGAGCGTACGCGCGCGCATGCAAATACAGCAGGCACGCGAATGTGAAATTGGCCTGCCGGCAGGTGCCCCACGGGAGTCTATTCCCCGATAGCCCTGGGCACCCACGGAAGCCCTTTTGGCCACCTCGGGAAGCTCAGAGCTCCGCGGCGAACGCGCCCCCGCACTCTCTTCCTGGCAGGCCTTCCTGCCGCACGTGCCCGCTGTGCACGCTCGCTGGCGCCCTCGAGAGAGCGAAGGGCCGTGGTACTGCTGCTGATGGGCCTGTTTTGCACCACCACCACCACCACCATAAGTTGGATGGGAAGGAGGAGGAGGAGGAGGAGGAGGAGGAGGAGGAGGAAGAGGAGGAGGAGGAGGAGGAGGAGGAGATGGAGGGGGAGGGGGAGGAAGGAGGAGGAGGAGGAGGAGGGACCCCCTCCCCCTCCTACTTCTGCAGACATGGTGGTGGATGGAAAACACGCCCGCCAGCTGTGGCCCCCCCCCCGCCGGCGGGGGGGCGAGGCCCGCGCGCCCGGGGATGGCGCTGCGGGCGCCCGGCTCCTGCCGCCTCCGGCCGGCGCAGGCCCGCCCGCCCGCCCCTCCCCTTGCGGGGACGCTGCGCGGCCCCGGCCGCCGCTCTTCCGGGGGGCGGCGGCTCTGCCGGAGGGCGGCGTGAGCCCGGCCCGCGCGGCGGCCGAGCGGGTGCCGTCCCGCGGTCCGCTCGGCGCCCACGCGGCGGAGGCGCCCAGGAGGGGGCTCAGAGAGGGGGGCCGACCCTGTGGGGGACGGGAGCCTGCCCGGGGGGGGAGCTTATGGGCTTCACACGGCGCGTGGATTAGCGGCGGCCCCTTCCTCAATCCAACATCGGCGCGCCCCGTCGCCAAATCAGGCGGCACTGTCGCCATGTTTCGGGGGGGGCAGGGGGTGCTTCCCCCGATCCGTGGATCTGGCGCGCACGCGCCCGAAACACGGATCCGTACATTATAATCCATGTTGGCGTTCGCACAATATTTTTTTGGTTGTCCCTGGGCCCCTCGCGGTCGCGAGGGTGCCAAGCCCGCTGCGGCGCCTTGGTTCTGGAGCAGCTCCGCGACCGCTTGCGAACCCTATACCATACTCCTACGGTTCCACTCGACGCTGGTTATCGGACGCTCCCGCTGGGGCCCACCCGGCTGCGGGCGCCCTTCGAATTCTGCACCCCAGCCTGATTGTCGGACCTGCCGGGCCAGGGCTCGGGATGACAAAGCGGTCCCCGGCGAGGGGCACAGACCCCCGCGGAGCCGCGCTGTGAGACAAGCAGGGCGCCGGGTGCCTGGGCCTGGCGGAGCAGAGGGGGCCTTGGCCTTTGAGGGGGGGCCCCGTGCTTCCTGGGCGCCGGGTGCCGCGGAGGCGCGGCGCGCGGGGAGAGAGAAGACGGCGCCGGGGGCGGGGTCAAGAGCTCGGGTCTGCCGCCCCCCCCCCCCCCAGGGGTCTCCTGCTCCCTCGCTGCCCTTCCCTCCGTCTGCTGACCCTCCTGCCCCGCCCCGCCCTCCTCCTGCTCCCTTCCTGCCCCTGCTGCTGCTGCCCCTCCGTTCCTCCCGTTTCTCCTCCTCTCGTCCGCGCCTTTCTGCTCTTTCTGCTTATTGTGCTCTTCCTCCTCCTCCTCCTCCTCCTCCTCCTCCTCCTCCTCCTCCTCCGCCTCCTCCTCCTCCTCCTGGCCTTCTCCGTCTCACCGCCCCCTTTCAAGACAGCCGGGAGCGGCATCCAGTGCCAGTTTGCACGTGGACGCAACGTCAAAATTCGGGCCGCAGCATTTGCGGGCGGAAGATGGCGTGTCGCACGCTTCTGGGTGGACGCTGGACGGAATTGAGTTCGGAAGAGGTGGAGGGACATGAGAAGGAGGAGGTGGAGGAGAATGAAGGGGCGGCGGAGGACGACTGCGGAGAGGTGGGATGGGTAGCAGGATTCGGAGAAGGACGTGGAGACGGAGGATGACGAGGGGGGAGGGCGAGGAGGAGGTTTAGGGTTACACGGCAGTCGTTGAAATAATGCACACTTGGATATCCAGATCCCAATTCATTTCAAGCGGCATCCTACTTCAAATGTCACTATGTTTTTGTTGCTGGTATTCGTTGTTATTCGGGCGGACCCGAACCCAATATACTTGATCCGCCCTCCTACTTTATGTTCCCACCTACTTCTTCCGACTGGCGGTTAGGTGGTCGGATGAGTAGAAGTAGTAGCACAGCGCGACGCGCAGGCGGAGCAGTAGCAGAGTAGCAGCAGTTGCGGCAGCCGTAGCAGTCGTGTCTACGACTGCGCTCATGACGGCTACCGCGGATCCTGCGAGGACTGCTGCAATTATCTGCATCTCCTCTTCCTCTTCCTCCTCCTCCTCCTCCTCCTCCTCCTCCTCCTCCTCCTCCTCCCTTGCTCTTCCTCCTCCTGGAAGCATCAGCGGGGGCATGTCCAAATCCAAACTTGGGGCCCGCAAGCAATAACATGTACATCTCCTCCTCCTCCTCCTCCTCCTCCTCCTTCCTCCTCCTCCTCCTCCTCCTCCTCCTCCTCCTTCTCTTCCTCCTCCTCCTCCTCCTCCTCCTCCCTCCCTCCCTCCCTCCCTCCCTCCCTCTCTCCCTCCCTCCCTCCTCCCTCTCTCTTTCTGCTCTCCCTCCTCCTCCCGCCCTCCCTCTTCTCCTGGCCCTGGCGGGTGCCCATCCCCCCTTCCGACGCCCCGCCAGAGTCCAGGGCCTGCACCCCGCCCCGGGCCACGCTCCAGGCCTTGGCCGACCCCCTGGCCAGACGATCCGGCCCTGGGCCGCCACGATTTGTCCTCGGACAGTGCGTGCGCTGCTCGGGGGGCCCTCGTTCCCCGGCCCCTCCCAGGGGGCAGTGACAGCATCCCGGCGGGAGGCTATTCTCCGCATCTTCGGCCTCGGGAGGCCCTCGCCGGCCCTCGGGGCCGCCGGCTTAAGACGACGCAGGTCCTGGGGGGGGCATGGGTCGAGACCTCTGAGGGCCGGCCCTCCTCCTCCTCCTCCTCCTCCTCCTCCTCCTCCTCCTCCTCCTCCTCCTCCTCCTCCTCCTCCCCCTCCTCCTACATCCTTGCCCTCGCCCCCCCGCCTCCCGGGGGGCGGCCCTGTAGTAGGGCCGACGTCGGGTGTCTGGGTTCGCGTCCTGAGAAGGGCGGTGTAGGTTCGTAGCGGGCCGGCGCGGCGGCGATCCCGCCGCAGGGCTGCGTGCTGCCGGTGGCCCCCGCGTGGGCCACACGGCAGGATCGGGCGGCCGAGTGGCCGCCGGTCGTTCGGGGTCGAGCGGCCCGCGCGGTGGCAGAAGTTGAGGCCGGGGTCGTCACGCCAGAGTCGGGATCGGGAGGGCGTGTCGGGCTTTCGCCTGGTGTCCGATTGGTGGCACGTGGTGGGCGCGTCGTCGGCGTCCCGTCCGCGCGCTGATTGCACAGCACTGCTCGCACCACATGGCTTGCACCACGTATGGCATCACACCACATAGCTGACACCACATGTATAGCGCCACATAGTTTGCACCACATAGCTTGTAGCGCATGGGTTTACCTCGCATGCAATGCGCCACCTCAATTGCACCACGTAGTGTACAGCACGTACAGTGCACATTATGAGTGCAACCGTGCACTGTTTTTGGGGTCCGCCCTGTCGAGGAGTGCTTGCCTTCAACACGAGGAGAAGGAACAATAAGAAGATTTCTGAATACACGATTTTGTTATTGCTCCTGGTGGCCTCCTGGAGGCCTGCAAAGGCCTGGAAGAGAAGGATGTTGTGATGGTGCTTGGCTCTTGGTCTGTCTGGATTGCTAAATGAAGTGCTCAATGACCGCCGTGCGCTAAGTACAGAGAACACCAGAACGAGGAGGCGGAGGAGGAAGAGGACGACGACGAGGAGGACGAGGAGGAAGAGGAGGAGTTAGGGAAGAAGAACCCCCCGCTCCCCGAGTTCCCGCTTGCCAGCCTAATGCTATTCACTTTCCCATGTTACGTGAGCTTCTTTTCTGCGTAGACGCCCCGCATCACCAAATTCTGCTTCAATGCCCCACTATTCCAGTCTGCCGGTGAATAGAGGGAGGCGGAAGACGGGGAGAAGGATGCAGCTCCAGCTTTCGTTTTGCAAGCTTTCTTGCCTCAGCTTTCGTGTAGCACGGGGGTGCGCGTCCCGGACACTGCTCAGGAACGCGACGGCCCGCTGAACTCCCGAGCTCTCGGGGGCCTGGCTCGCTGCCGAGGGTGGCTTGGAGGAGGTTGGAGGTGCAGCAGTGGCGAGGAGTGAGGAGCAGAAGGATGTAGTTGTCCAGCAGGTCCAATCAGGCCGCACTTCCGCCTGCGCGCTGCAGGAGGGCACCAGAAAGCGACATGGGGGGGGGGGAGCCGAGGCGGGGAGAGGGAGAGGGGGAGGGGTGGTGATAGGTAGGGAGGGAGGGGGTGGGGAGGAAGGAAGTGGGGATGTAACCTGCACAGGACGGATGGAGGTTGAGCGGGGGAGGATGGGAGAGACGTGCAAGTAGGAGGGGGCGCGAGGGAGGGAATGAGGGCAGGAGCTACCGAGGCCGTGAAGAGAGAGAGAGAGAGAGAAACAATGAAAAATAAAAAGAGAAGGAGAGAGAGAGATATTTGGGGCAAGTAGCGTATTTCAACGCTGATCCATCGTCTGAGTGTGTTCGCGATTCCAGCTGGCCATCAGTTAAAGTCTGATTGCGCACTGGAGGGATCCGAAAGGAATGATGCCATCATCGTTTCTTCTCTCGCTTCCCTGTGCCACAGCGAGTCTGATGGAGCTAAGACCAGGGAAGCAATAAGACGGCCAACCAGATGCTGGTCGTGTTGGCCATGCCTTGGCAATTTGCGGTGTTGGCAAAGGAGGTGGAGTTTGAGCACTTCGCGAAGAGTCTTGTCCTCGACAGCTTTGACTCGTTCCTCGAGCAGGCTCCAGCACCCGCGTTTCATCCGCCGTGCATGTGTTGCTGTATCTATGTGCGCATCGTCGTGTGTGTGTGTGTGCAGTTCGCCTCGCTCCTGGGCGAGACAGGTCGTTCGCCGTTACGGCGAATGCTCGCGCGCGTGGGTCTTCGTTGTCGCTCGCCCGTTGGCCGCGTGCCGGCGGGCGGAGAACCGCATGTGGCGCGCTCGTGTCCGCCGTGGGTGGCGCCCGCCCGCCCCCGGGCGCCCGGCAAGCTGATGCGCCCGCACGCCGTCGCTGGGGGAACATTCGGAGGTGGACAGACCTCCTACCCCTCCTCCTCCCTCCTCCTTCCTCCACTCCTCCTCCTTCTCCTCCTCCTCCCACCTCCTCCCCCTCCTCCTCTCCCTCCTCCCCTCCTCCTCCCCTCCTCCTCCTCCCCTCCTCCTCCTCCTCCTCCTCCTCCTCCTCCTCCTCCTCCTCCCTCCAACTTATGGTGGTGGTGGTGGAAAACGTTGATTAAGGAATTGGCCGTTTTCGGTTCGCGAGCGGGCGTCGCGGCCGTCATTGTTGCGGGTCCAGGTCCCTCGGTATCGGTCCCAGGCCGTTTTCACTAAGGGGAGGTTTGCTAAAAGGAGGTTTGTCCACCGCCGAAACGGGATTGTGAATGATGATGGTGGCAGTGGTTGAATGGTGAAGCTCGTTTCGGAAGTCTTGGGGCTGTCTTGGCCTCCCGTAAGGCAATCTTAGGGTTCCTCGGGGCCCTCTTGGGCCGTCCTGGGGCCCTCTTACGTTGGCTTGGGGTTCTCTTGGGCCGTCTCTTGGCCGTATGGTGGGCGCCTGGGGGCCGTTGGAGGGCCATCTTGGCGCCGTCTTGGGCCGTCCGGGGGCCTTCTAAGGCCATCTTGGGTCCCACGGGAGTCCCTCTTGGGCCGTCTTGAGCCGTCTTGGATGCCTATTCGGTCATCGTGAGATCCTGTCGGGCCGTCTTGAGCTGACTGGAGCCCGACGAGTCGAGAATGTGAAAATCATTCCAAAACTTCAGGCGAAACAACGATCGGGCTTCTTCAGACCCTGTTGAAGGTTCTCTTGCGGCCCTTCGGGGCTTTCTCGGAGGCATCTTGAGCCGTCTTGAAACAATATTCGGCCGCCTTGTGGCCATCTTAGGCCGTCTTCGAGGCATCTTGGGCCAGTTTGGTATCCTCGGTTGTTTGCACGGGCCGTCTTGCAAGCTCGGGACGCAGATCCATACTTTTTTTTAACGAGGGATCGTGGCCCTGGAGCGCTGGGGAGCAGCGCCTGGGAATGCGTGACGTGGTCGATCATGGAGCGGGTGGGCGTGGGATGACGGGTATAGGAAGTAGCAGTCGTGCGGGAAGTGCGCAATCCTCGAGCGGGTCCGCATGGAATGAGGGTTCTGGCGTGAGCTGACGTGCTGGAAGAGCACCATCCTCGAACGAGCACGCGTGGAAGGGGGGTCCAGGCATTGGCTGCCGCGCGCCATGCGGGGAGCGTTCAATCCTCGAGCGGGCGCGCATGGAATGAGGATTCGGCCGTTCGTTGCCATGGGGCCAGTGCACTATCCTTGAGCGGGCACGCGTTGAATGGTGGATGGGGCACTCGCTGCCACGTTGGAAGTGTGACGTCCTCGATCGTGCACGCAGGAAGTGGCCCTGGAAGGGAGGGGCGACGCCTGCGGCAGTCCGCGAGCAGAGGGGCCGGGAGGCGCTCCCTTATCTTCAGGAGGAAAAGAAGCACACAGACACAATTAATCCTTGATCCCCCAGAAAATATGGGAAGTGGGCGGGAAGACAGAAACCCAGAAAATATGGGAAAATATGGGGAATCCTTTTATTTGTGTGTATTTATTTGTGTGTCCTTGGGCCCCTTCATATTTGAATTCCAAAACGTTGCCAGACAGACGGCATTCTTCCGGCCGCCACTCCGCCAACGTGCCAAAGGGCACGGTGGCGGACTGGCGGCCTGAAGATCCGGACCTCACGCGCTCATCCTCCGCAGTCGGAGCCTGCCGCGAAAAAATGTATGAATGATGAAGGCAGGGATTTGTCCCTCCCTCCTCCTCATAGGTCGGCGAAGTGACTGTGGCGTGTGTCCAGCCTCTCTGTCTTGCGCAGCTCGCAAGGGGGGCCATTCTTTCCCACCCACCCCCGCCCTTCCCCCCCAAAAAATGCGCCGTGGAAGTAAACTCGTCTGGGAGCCATTCAGTCTTGGTAAGGATGGAAGGAACAGGTGGAGGAGGAGGAGGAGGAGGAGAAGGAGGAGGGTCGGTGTTTGAGGTTCGTATATCGAGAGTTTCGAGCGCGCGCACCACTTGGGGTGATTGGTAGTCTCCCAGGGCCTTGGGGACCTCCCGAGGCCTCTGGGGGACTTCCGAGCCCCCGTTCGGGCGTTGACTGGTGGTGTGCGCAGCTGCTCCGTTCGATGGTTTGTCCGCCGTCCGAGCTCGGCCTGTGCCGAGGAGCTCCGCGAGAAGCGGCCGTGCCTCGTAATGTTCCACGTGGACTGGTGCAAGGCCTTCGCAAGGGGGAGCCCGACCCCGGGGGTGGCCTTTTGGAGGGAAGCGGAGGAGCGTGGACAGGGACGACAACCAAGCAGATGCTTACTGTCGCTGAGCCATGCCGCTGGAGCAGAGTTGCTGTACAGGTGCTGGTCGAGTCGAGTATCTCTCTTGTCGAGCCGAGCAGAGGGTCGGGAAAAAACATTGCACGAGCCGGAATAGGTGAGAAGAGTGCGTGATGTTGCCTGTGTGAGAGGAAGGATCTAGAGCAGGGGGAGCAGGGAGCGGCATGGTGTAGCGAGGGCAGGAAGGAAGGGGTGATGGGGTAGCAGGGAGCAAACAGGTGGGATGAAAGGGCAAGGGGAGAACGTGGGAGCAGGGAGCGAAGGGAAATGGGGAAATTAAGTACGGAGCGAAGCGGGTGGATGAGAGCAAAAAGGACAGAGGGGAAGGGGATGATGGAGCGACGAGGCGGTATGAGAGCAGAAGGAAAAGTGATGCGGGACGGGGGCAAGGGGAGGTGTGGATGAGAGCGAGGAGGTGGAGGAGTGGAACGAGGATGATGTTTAGTTGAGGAGGCTGAAGGGAGGGAGGCACGACGAGAAAGGAGATGGATGGACGGGGGGGGGGGCGAAGGAGCAGAAGGAGGAGGAGGAGGAGGAGAAGGAAAGGGATGGTAAGATAAGGTAATACATCCGCCGGGCGCAACGAGCCAAGGATGATGCTGATGATGATGATGATGATGATGATGATGATGATGAGGAGGAGGAGGAGGAGGAGGAGGAGGAGGAGGATGCGGAGGAACAGTCGGAGGAGGAATTGGCCGCGGAAGGAGGACGAGGCGGATGAAAACGGCACGGGTAAGAAGGAAAAGGCTGATGAGGTGGCGCACGATGAGAGGGGACCAGGAGGGAGGAGAGAGGAAGGGTGGAGGATGTGGATGGAAGGGATATGGAGGAGGGAAGAGGAAGAGGATGAGGAGAGGGAGGAGGAGGAGGAAGAGGAGAGACAAGGAGGCAAGATTTCAAGGAAGAGGAGAAACAAGGCGGCGGCCGTAACCTTCGAAGGTCTGCCATCGCGTCTTCCCAAAGTTTGCCAACGCGTCCGTCATCGTGCATCGCGGCGGCCTCGCGGCATCGCCAGCCCCCTCATCCTTCTCGTCTTCCTCTTGTGCTGCCTCCTCCGCCTCGTCGTCCTCCTCCTCATCCTCCTCCTCCACCTCCTTCCACCTCCTCCTCGTCCTCCTCCTCCTCTCTTCTCCCTCCCTCCCCTACTCCACCTCCTCCTCCTCCTCCTCCTCCTCCTCATCCTCCTTGTACTTGTACTTGTGTGTGCGTGTGATCGCGCACTTGCTGCACACGCATGCTGCCCCGATCGCCCATGCTCAGCGTTCCGCCATGTCAGATAGACAGTTTCAGGCCATACTGCCACATACGAGGCCTGCATTTCAGAGGCTGATAAGGTATACCTTTGTGCGCTCAGTGTACGTGTCAGGACGGGAAAGGGGAAGGATGGAGACGATAACCATTATTGACCTGCACGATTGTGCCAGCGGTCAATGCTCAACAGCCTGTGGATTTTGCGCACGTGGACTGCACCGTGAACAAGGGGCTTTGCTTGAGATACGACGTTAAGGCGCCAGCGCTGGGCTCACTGCTGGACGGCTGTTGCAGGTGCCCTTCCAAGCCCGTTCGACGTCTGAGCCCACTCGACCGCCGACTGGGCTCACTTCAGCAGAGCGGAGCGAAGTAGGCCCATTCGACCGCCGAGCGGCATCGATCCCGGATTTGCTGGGATGCCGCAAACGGGCCCAGGCGCCGAACGGACTCAAGAGGGGCATCATGGAGGAGAGCGCAGTGTGGAGCAGACGGCGGAGGGCAGGTTGTCTGACTGGTATGGGGGAAGGGTGAAGGATGAGAAGTAGCCGGAATGGACGGCGCTCACCTGGCTGATGGCGGCGGCGGCGGCGGTCGGGTTTTTGAATTCAGGCGACGGCGCACTTAACGATAGAGCAGGTACAGTATACGTAAGAGGGTATGGAGGGAGAGTATCAGAAAGTGGAAGGGGGGGCGGAGGAGGAGGTGGATGAGGAGGAGGAGGAGGAGGAGGAGGAGGAGGAGAAGGAGAAGAGGGAAGAGGCCTGCAAGGGTGCGGGGAGGCGCCGGAGGGGGTGGTGGCTTCAAAGGGCGACGTGGCTGAGGAGGAGGGGATGGGGGAGGATGGAGGACTGGGGGAAGGATAAGCGACACCAACCCCACCAGGGGGCAAACTCAGCGAGGAGATCCGCGATGCCTCTCCGAACTGGGGATAGGGGATATTTTGAGCGAGAGGGGGGACCACACCACCATGGGGACCCCTCCCTGGCTCCTTCCGCTGGTAGTCCCTGGTTGTGTTGGTGTCGGTTTTCCATGTCCCTAAGGGTGGGGCGGCCCCGAGGGCTACCCGACCATCAAGTACTTCCGGCCGCATAACCAAGCAGAGCCACTCACGTACTCGTCCACGCGCACCGAGGAGGGCTTCCTCAAGTGCCCTCATCGTCATCGTGCTTCTTCTTGGGCCCCCTATGAAGGAGCTGGTCCGAAAGGCTTGTTCCTCCGCGTCCGGACTGCTTGGGCATTTTTAGTGGGCCGCGAGACAGTACAAAAAACAGTGACCAGGATGAAACATTGGTCCTGAGGAAAAGGCCTGAGGTATCCAGGAACTGCTTCCCTCGGGAGCCATGCAATCAAGGGCCCCCTATCCGCGTCCGCAGTCAGCGCGGCTCAATCCTAATGCAGGAACTGGCCGGCCTTGCTTTGTCCCGGGGTGCGTGGCCGAAGTGCGATCTCGCGCTGTGGATGACAGGTATTAGTAACGTCGTGATCGTCCTTGTCGGCGGCACTCGCTGTTGTCGCCGACCCGCGACCAGTCTGCGACCCGCAGCACCCCCGGGTCCCATTTCGACCCGATCGGTCCAGTTCGACATCGATGGTGGCCCGCTCGATCCGATGCCATCCCGATTCTCCGGCGACCCGCGGCGGCCCGATCGGTTGCTTGCCCGGCGTTGTGGTGTGCATCTCGGCGTGGCCAGTCCAAGTCGAGTTCGACCCCGTGCCGATGCAGCCCGATCCGACGTGCGTCACGATCCGCATGCCCGTTTCGATGCTGCGACCGATCCTGCCCCCCCCCCTCCCGATCCGGGCCACCTCTCCCGTATATCCGCGGCCGCGGGGGGTCTGCGGCCCAGGACTGTTGCTCGGCGCGTCGCGCCGCCTGTTCTGGCCCACCACGCGCTGACACCTGCCTGCAAGCTCGAGAAGGCGCCCCTCGAGAAAGCAGGAGGAGGAGGAGGAGGAGGAGGAGGAGGAGGAGGAGGAGGAGGAGGAGGGGGGACAGGGTCGGAGAGCCAGAGGAGAGGCAGCAGCCACAGCAAGTGCACCAAGCGCAGGCGCGGCCGGTGGCGGCCCGTGGCCACCGCCTCGCGCCCCTGCTTCGCGGGGGGCGCGGCCCTCCGCCGCGCCGCCCGCGCCCCGCGCTTCGCAGCTCCCAGCGAGCAGAGTTCGCCCCCGCCCGCCCTGCTGCGCCGTCGGCCGCTCGACCCGGGCGCGGGCCGCGGGGAGGCGCCTCCCCGCGGCCACGCCGAGGTGGCGAGCCGCCGCCCAGGCGCCAGCGCGGCGCTGACCTCGGCGCGCAGGTCAGCCTCCGCCTCCAACTCGGCCCCCGGCAGCTTCCGCGCGCGCGGCCGCGGCTGCCTCGTCGGCTGCCAGCCGCGCCTCCGTCGCAGGTCGCAGCGGCCAGTGCCGCGCCCCTCTCTGCCCGCGTCGCTGCGGCCAGGTTTCACGCCGGCCGCTTCGTCGCAGGCGCCAGCGGACGCGGCGCTCTGCCGCCCGTACGGCGGCCCCGGGCGTCGTCGCCACCGCGTGGCCGCCGCCGCCGTCGGCGCCGGCGTCGTCGGAGGTGTCCGCCCAGCTCCGCGCGTGCGCGTTGATGGAGTGGCCACCCCAGTCCAGCTCCAAGCGCTGGGTCCAGTCGCTGGGCTGGCCGCTGGGGCTCAGCACGCACGTGCCGTTCCCTCGCCGGACCACCGGATGAGGACTTGCCCCTCCGGAGGCCCAAGGCAGTGCGAGCAGCGGTGCTGCAGGATCTTCCACACCTCCGCCTCCTCGAAATCCTCCGACTCCCCGAGAGGCCGGCGAGGGCTCTCCAGGCCGAGCAGCGGCGCCAGGTTCGCCCCCTCCCCCGACTCCCTGGAGCTGCCCTGCGCTCCCAGCGCCACTCCAGCCCCGGGGTGCGACGAACCGGCGCGCAGACAGAGGTGGGACAGCGCCCGCCAGGCTCCCCGGTGCAGCAGCAGGACCTGGGCTGGCCGCCTTCTGCATCCCCCGGGGGGGGCCTCTGGCGTCAGGGAGGTCCCGGTGGGGCGGCGCCCAGCGTCCTCGGCGCCCGTGGCACCAGGGTCGCCACTGCCTGTGCCACTGCTGCCGCCGCCGCCGCCCGTGCCCCCGCCGTCTCCGCCGATGCCCTCGCCGTCGCCGACGCCACTCAGAGCCCCGAATCGTCAGGGGTAACTCGGGTCAGGGATAACTCGGGTTCGTTTTTCGGGAATCCAAGCCCGAGTTACCCCGGACCCGAGTTCCCCCGGATAAGTCGGGCGCCCAAGCCACTGCCGCCGTCGTCTCCGTCGCCGCCGCCGCCGCCACCCCCGCCATCGAGGTCCTGCCCGCAGGACTCATGCGCAGCGTGTGGGACGAGTCGGGCGCTCCTGGGCAGCGCTCGATGGGGCGCACTGGTGCGAGGGCCTCTCCTGAGGCCCCCGACGCTCCAGGAGGAGATTGGAATCCGTCGTGCTGCTCGCGGTCGTGCTGCTGGAATCCGTCGGGCTGCTGGAGTTCGTCTTGCTGCTCACGACCGTGCTGCTGGAGCCCGTAATGCTGCTCACGACGATGCTGTTCGAGTCCGCCATGCTGCTGAAGGTCGTGATGTTGAGGTCCATAATGCTGCTCACGGTTGTGTTTCTTGAGTCCGTCGTGGTGCGCATGGTCGTGCTGTTGGAGTCCGTCGTGCTGCTCACGGTGCTGCCGATGGAGTCCGAAGTGATGTGCACGATAGCGTTGCTGGAGTCCGTCGTGCTGTCACTGGTGATGACTGATGACTCTGGAGCCCGTCGTGCTGCTCGCATTCGTGCTGCTGGAGGCCGTCGCGCCGTTCCCGCGGCCTGCGAGGATGCTGACGTCCGTGCATCCAGATGTGATGGCGAGGATACTAGCGCTGGTGCTCCCGGCTGCGCTGGCGAGGATGATGACGACGGCGGACCAGGCTGTGTTGACGGGTGTGTTGGCGTTGGTGCACTCGGCTGTGCTTTTGAGGATGCTGACGTCAGAGCTCCCCGCTGTGCTGGCAGGGATGCTGGCGTCGGAGATCCTAGCGGTGGTCGCGAGGGTGCTGTTGTTGGTGTTGGCGAGGACGCTGCCGTTGGTGCTCTCGGCTGCACTGGCGAGGAGGGGGGCGTCGGCGCTCCTGGCTGCGATGGCGAAGATGCTGACATCAGAGATTTCGGCTGCGCTGGCAGGGATGCTGGCGTCGGTACTCCTGGCTGCGCCGGCGAAGCTCCTGGCGTCGGCGCTCCACGCTGTGCTGGCGAGTATGCTGGCGTCGGTGCTTCTCGCTGTGCTACCGAGGATGTTGACCACAGTGGCCTAGGCTGCGTAGAAGGGGAGGCTGGCGTCGGTGATCCAGGCTCTGCCGACGAGGATGCAGGGGTCGGTGCTCCCGGCTGCGCGGGCGAGGACGATGGCATCGGTGCTCCTGGCTTCGATGACGGCAGTGCTGGCGTCTGTGCTCTCGGCACTACAGGCGAGGGTGCTGACGTTCGCGGGCCCAGATGTGAGGGCGAGGATGCCGGCGCCGGTGCAACCCGCTGTGCAGGCGAGGCTGCAGGGGACGGGGCTCCAGGCTGCGCTGGCGGGGAATGTTGGCGTCGGTGCTCACGGCTGCGCTGGCGGGGATGCTGGCATCGGTACTCCTCGCTGCGCCGGAGAAGCTCCCGGCGCTGGCGCTCCTGAGCAAAAAAACGCGCTGCCGAAAGGTTGGTGAGAGTGGGCGGTTGACCTCCTCTCTCCTGCGAAAGCCAGCAGCAGCTCGCCGAAGGTCGGCGGGCGTGACAGTCCGAAGGGGCAGACGGAAGCACGGATTCGCCTCACACTTGCGATGTAGGATCATGCCTTAGCGTTGCCTAATTCATTGTGCGCAGTGCTGTCCAACACCGCCTGTCGTCGATGATTTGGCTCGCTCTCTGCGTTGCCTCTCGGTTCATGAAGACTGGCGTTGTACAAATGCTCTCTCCACGAAAAAGTACGACGTAGGAGGGAGAGAGAGATATAGAGTGAGGGAGAGGAGCGAGAGAGAAAGAAGGAATGAGAGAGAGAGAGAGAAAGAGAGAGAGAGAGAGAAAGAACCAACAACAGAGAAGGAGAGACAGCGAACGCGCGGCGAAGAGGATCATAGGGGGAGTTTGTTTGAGAGCAGCACGCTGCCATAGTAGTTGCTAGCGGGCGCAGCTTCCAGTTGGCACACTGAAAAGTTCCTCGGGTAATTCCAGGAAGCGGTTGGCAGGCGAAGGTGAAAAACAGATTCCGGGCATCGAGCGGTGTTCCTCCTCTGTTCTCTCCTCGCCCTTCCCCTCCATCACCCTGCTCCCCGTCTGCCCCTGGAGGTATGTGGAGCGGATGTCCAAGCCGGTGGTGAACTGGTTTAAGAGCAAAGCGGATCTCGACAAGGTTTCCCAGAGAAGAGAGAGAGAGAGAGAGAGAGCGAGAGAGAGAACGTGGTACAAGTGTTTTCTGACATTTGGCCCATCTCGCCACATCGTCGACAAGAGGTCTACTGGGGTCTCTTGGGGGGGCCTCTTGGGAGGCCTCTTGGGGGCCTCTTGGAGTGCTCTTGGGGCCTCTCCGGGACCTGCTGGCAGTCTCGGGGGCCATCTGTGGGCTACGGCTCGAACTTGTCTGATTGGGGTTTCCCTTCTAAGGGCCCCTCTGGAGATCCTCTCGGGGGCCCTCTTGGGAGCCTCGGGCACCGCCTTCGGGCGGTCCCCGGGGGATCTCTTGGGCCGTCTTGCGGGCTCCTGCGGCCGAAGAGGCGCGCAGCGAAAACTGTACAGCCTCTGAAGATGTTGCACTGATTCGCACCCTTTCGGGGCCCGCCCCCAAGCGCCCCAAGACGTCCGAAGGTGACCGTAAGGGAGCCCCCGGTTCGACCCACCCTCCCGAGGCGTCGGACAAGGTTACCCGGTGCCCGTCGGGGTCGGAATCTTCCAGGGGCACTTGCAGCATGCAGTGCTCCCCCCAGCAGTGTCTCTGGCCCTGGCGTTTTTACTCCGGCTGCACCACGTTGCCGCCTCGATGGCGCCGGTGGGCGCCCCGTGCGCTAGGTGGATCGGCCGAGGCTGCGCCACGTCGACGCCCGTGGCGCCTCGTGGGCATCCGTGGGCGCCCCGTGCGTTGAGCTTACACTTCGTAGCTTGCACGACGTAGCTGACACCTCATAGCGCACATGTCCCAGCTTACTTAAGATGGCGTCCGCTACATACCTTTTCACCACGTAGCTTTCAACGCATAGCTTTCACCTCCACGGTTCGGTAACTCAATGTGTGGGCTCCACTCTGGATAACAACATTTCGAGAATTCGGAGGGTCCTGAGCACACTGCGCTACGTGCCTAGCGCCACGGTGACGTATTAAAAGGGCGAGACCTGTGATAGGACGAGACGATTTGAAATTGATGACAGTAAGGTGCCAAGAGGAGCAGAAGTAGAGGAACTAGCAAGGACGAGGGCTTTACCACAGCATGTAGACAATGGAGCGGACATAGGAAGTTGGGGAAGGCCAAGGAGGAGGTGGATGAGAGGGCGAGGAGAAGGAGACGAGGACGAGGGCGGCAGCGACGGCGATTGCTTTGGCGCCGCCGACGACGACGAGACTCAGGACGACGACGACGACGATGACCCAGACGGCAACGGCAGCGACGTGTCCTTCTCCCTTTCTTGCCTTCCCTTCTTGCCTTCCCCTCCCCCTCTGCTCCTCCCCCCTCCTCATCGCGCTCCTGCCCCTCTCCTTCTCTCCCCCGCCCTTTCCTTCCCAGCGCCCTGCTGTCCCCGTCGCGAGACCCTCGCACCAGGCCCTCGAGGAGGAGACCTCGTCCGTCTTCGTCGTCGAGGGCGAGCCGGAGGCGCTCCCGCAGGACACACCCCGCGCCGGCCACATCGCGCTTTGATCGCGCGCGCCCCGCTGCGAAGTACGGCCAGGAACGTACGCGTCGCGTGTCGCGCCGCCAGTTCTTGCCCGCCACGCTTCGGCGCGGCACGCGCCGGCTGCTTCCCAATATTCCCAAGCGTCTGCGTCACGCCCCAAAGCCCTCCCCAGCCTCGCGCTCCACGGATCCATCACTTTGTAGCTTCCGGGCCCTCGTTGTTCCTTGGCCCCTTTCTTTCGGATGTGTCCCTCCGCTCGGTTGTGTCTGGTTCCTGGGGCCGTCCCTCGCTTTCTTTCGGCCCCCTCGGGCCCTTCCGTCGCGCGTCGGCTATGTGCAGGAGTTATTGTTCCGACGACAACCCGAGGATCAAGCAAAGTCGGACGACACGAGGTCCGCTCCCCGGCAAGCTGTGTCGCTGCGGCGGCACGCGACACGCGAAGCCAGAGCTTCTGGCGCCGCAGTCGGGGGCGGCCCCACCGACCCCCGCGCACACCGACCCGTTCCGTGCCGGGCCCCCCGCCTCGCTCCACGGCGTGGGCAGCCGGCCTCGTGGGGGGGGCCTCGATGGCGAGGGGGGTCGTCGCGGCAGGGGCTCGTCACGGAGGGGGGTAAAGGCCCGAAGCGGCTGGGTTCCTGTCAGGGGCGCGGATCCGTGATTGAGTTTTCTCCTGGCACTGGCGCGCACAAGGGGGTGGGGGGAGGGGGAAAGGCTCCTTAGAAGGAGGCTGCTTCCTAGAAGGCGCCGGCCTTTCATCGACAGATCAGGCCCGCGCCTTCGAAGAAGCAGGGGTGCTTCTAAGAAGCCCTTCCCCTCCCGCACCCCCGTCTGCGCGTGGCTGACTCCTAGCACTGGCGCGCCTGTGGATGGCTCGCCAGGTCTGCAAAGCAGACAAGCAGCGAGCGAGCACCATAGATGGCGAGCGCACGGTGGGCGATGGCATCAACACACGCGCGCGCCCAAACCGTAAGCATCCAGGCCCGCGAGCCGCCTAGAGCGGCGAGCGTCGCAGCCTATTGCGCAGCTTTGTCCACATTCCAGGCAGAAGCGGTGCATGAGTCAGTGAACCCTGTCCCTGTGGGTCGAAGCGACGCTGGGGTACCCGGTGCCCCGCTAGTGTTCACCGTGCTTGAGGCCTCGTTGTTCACACCCATCGCCGATGTTTCGGAAAGTTTGCGCCTGCTGGGGTAGGGTTAAGCCGGGCCTGTCCCTCTACAGGAGGGATATTCCAAAATAGTCAAACAAATAGTCTGGGGGACGTTTTTTTACTACTTTAAATTTTTCTTCCAAAATCCCCCTGTAGAGGGACAGGCCCGACTTAAAGTTTGCGCCTGCTGGGGTAGGGTTCGCATGCAGCTGCCGAGCGAAGGACTGCTGGCGTCCTTTCGGCAGGCGAGCGACGCCTCGGGAGCATCTCGCGCCAGATGTGCTGCCCAAGCTTCGGCTGCTGGGTACCCGTTGCGGGAGACGGGGCCGTCAGAAGTCGATCCGGGATGACCCCCGGATTCAAGGGAGGAAAAGCCACCCAGACCCGACAGTTGGCGTTTACTAAACGGCCTTGGGCGTTTACTAAACAGCCCTGCGCTTTGTGGTTCCTTCTTTGGGTGCGTTTGCTAAACGGCTTCGCGTGTCGGGGTGATTGTTATGGGGGTGGATGTTTTGCCCTCTATGGAGGGTTCCAGGGTCCAGGACTTGATTGGCATGTGTTTTGGGAGGCGAGGAGACAGGAGGAGGGAGAGGATCAGAGAAACTCCAGCATGTCTCCACGTGCCTGCCATCGACCCTGCCGTGCCGATACCCCCTTCCTCGAGTCCACACAGCCGTTCCCTGTCCCTGCGGGACGCGCCTTTTTGAAAGGCCAGCGCTCACGAGCTTGCTTTTCAGGCAAGAGCCTCACACTGCCACGGAGCCGCCCTCTCTAGCTTCGACCCATCGGAAATTCGCCTGAACTTCTCCGTCGTGGCGCGGCGGAGGCGATCCGCTCGCGCGTCGAACAATCCAGGCTACGGCATTGTGACTCGTCCCGCGTGCAGGAGGGTGGGGGGAGGGGAGAGCCAGGCGCAGAGACGGGAGGAGGGAGAGAGGGCGCACTCGCGCGGCCGGGCCGCGGGGGGGCGCGCGGGGCGGCCAGGCTGCACGGCAGCCCCCGGCAGCGAGCGCGGGTCGGCGTCGGGGAGGGGCCGGCAGCCGCAGTGCAGGGCGGGCCCGGCAAGAGGGGGCTGCGGGAGCGGGGGCCGCCACGAGGGCGAGCCAGGCGCCGGCGAGGGGTGGGGGCGAGAGGCAGCAGCGCAGGCCGGCTGCGGCGGGCTTGGCGTGTGGGCCAGCGCGGTGCGGCGTGGCGGAGGCGAGGCCCGCCCCGTCGGGCGAGAGGGGTTGGGGGGGACGCCAGGCGACGCGGAGCGAAATACCAATACACATAATCGTACAGATCAGGGGATTTTCCAGCGACCCGTGGCTTGAAGCCGTTGCACATGTGTGCGCGGGTGGTGTGAAAAGCTGATGAGCGGACAGGCTCATCTTGAGCCTGATCCGCATTCCCTCCTTACGATTGTTGCAAAAAGCCCTTGCCTTCTTAGAATGTCGACCCCCTGCCCTGCCCCCGGGCAGAACCAGCTCGAGGCTCATCCCTGGACGCCTTCCGGGTCCACCCTTGTTTCGTTTTCGAGCCGCGCTCAGCTGGGGCGACGATAGCCACCATTAGCGCCCACGATGTCTCCAAAGCGACAACGCCTGAGGCCGCCTGCGATGGCGACGCCGGCGACAGCGTCGTCGCCGCCGCCGGCGTCGTCGCATTCATCTGCACGCACGGAATGGGTACAGAAAGAATGGGCACAATGCCCAACAGCAGTTCCTGTTCATTTTGAACAGGACTCGCTGTCTGCGCAGCCGCGGCCCGTGTCCATTCGAGACAGACGGCCGCCTGCCCAACAGCGGCCGCTGTCGGTTTGGGACAGCATCTGTTGTTGGGCATTGTGCCCCTTTTTTCAGTACCCATTTCAGCCCCTGTCGGTTTCCTGGCTTCTCGTCAGGAGCAGCCCTTTGCCGGAGTGGCCCGTGGTGCGCGGCTCTCGGACGGGCGCGGTGGGCCTCACCCGAGCGCGCGCGGGCCGCCGCCGTCACAACCGCACGCCGCGCGCCAGAGCAGAGGCGACCTCTCTGCCCGAGGCCGCTCGAGCGATCGGCAGTCCCTCGTGCACGGGGGCGCCGTCCTGGTGGCGGACAGGCGCGCGCAGCAGAGGCGAGCTCGAGGACGACGACGACGACGGCGACGGCGCTGGCGACGGCGACGGCGACGGCGACGGCGACGGCGACGGCGACGGCGACGACGCGACGACGACGGCGGTGGAGACGGCGACGTCTTCGTCGTCGTGTCGTCGGCCTCCGCCTCGCTCGCGTATACGCGCGCTCCGCGCGCAGGAGTTCCTCCGGGTGGCGGAGAGGCGCGCCGTCGTGTTTCGCCGCAGCTTCTGGGGGGGTCCTCGGGGGGTCCTCGTCGCGCGCGCGCGCGCCTGCGATGGGCGGGGGGAGGGCGGGGAGGCCATCCAAGCGGTCGCTGCCTTGTCGAGAGAGAGAGAGAGAGAGAGAAAAAAAAAAAAGAGAGTGGGCCTGTCCCAGTGAGGACTGGAGGCGGAAGGAGGAGGAGGAGGAGGAGGAGGAGGAGGAGGAGGAAGAGGTGGAGGAGGAGGAGGAGGAGGAGGAGGAGGAGGTGGAGGTGGAGGAGGAGGGACGAGGGGAGGAGTGGAGGATTGAGGAGGAGCAGAAGGAGGAGGAGGAGGAGAAGGAGGAGGAGGAGGAGGAGGAGTACTTAGGAGGAGGAGGAGGAGGAGGAGGAGGAGGAGGAGGAGGAGGAGGAGGGAGGAGGAGGAGGAGGGGAAGGAGGAGGAGGGGGAGGAGGAGGAGGGGGAGGAGGATGGAGGAGGGAGGAGGGAGGAGAGAGAAGGGAGGAGGGATGAGGGAGGAAGGAGGATGCAGGAGTCAGGATGGAGGAGGGAGGAGGGAGGAGGAGAAGGAGGAGGGAGGTACGTAGGAGGGAGGAGGGCGGCCGCCGATGCCTCAGCTGGCCCTCCTCTGACCCCCCACCCTCATCCCTCTCTCTTTGCCCCCGCCCTCCTCGAGGGGCTGCGCCACCGCCTCAGGGCGCGCCTGCGAGGAGAGGTGGGGGGAGGCGGGTAGACGTGGATCGCCATGAGAAGGGTCCATACCGACCCGATCGATCGAGATGGTCCACACCACACTGCGACACACCGCCGTGCTGCGACACGACACTGTGTCACCACGCTGTGACATCACGCCGTGCTCTTCGCAACCGTGCCAGCGCATTCAATCCCACGATTCGAATCTGCCCTCCCCAGTCTGACGTCGGCTTCGGCCGGCTCGATTCGGCTGGGTTTTGATATTCAGACAGGGGATCCGGTGTGGCCTGATGATGGCATGGCGCCGCTGTAGGAGAGAGGACGCACGAAGGGAGAGAGGCTCGCACAACGAGGAGTGTCCCAAGAGCGTTCCCAACCTTCGGGCATCGATCCTCGATGCCCTGCTTCTGCACAGTCAGGGCATTGAAACAAGGACAACCTTGGGCTCTGGGGGGGCCTCTGGCTCTCGGGCCGTCTCTCCGGAGCTGGCCGTGGCACCGATTCGTGGCCGAGGCTCGCCGTGGCCAGCGAAGCCCCTTTCGTTCCTCTCCTCCTCCTCCTCCTCCTCCTCCTCCTCCTCCTCCTCCTCCTCCTCCTCCTCCTCCCTGTGGTCGCACGATGCACTCTAGGTGCAGCGGGGCCCGCGACCTCCGGAGGTGGATGGACAGGCACGTCTTCGCCGCTGCCCCGGCGGGCACGGCCCTGCTCCCGGCGGACACGGCCGCTGCTGCGGCTGAAGGACCGCTTTGCCTCGGGACGGCGCCGGGGATTGATTGAAGGGGGGGGAGGGGGAGGAGGAGGAGGAGGAGGAGGAGGAGGAGGAGGAGGAGGAGGAGGAGGAGGAGGAGGAGGAGGAGGAGGAGAAGGAGCAGGAGGAGGAGAAGGAGGAGGAGGAGGAGGAGAATGAGGAGAATGAGGAGCACCACGCTTCGGGCTTTGTCCTTGATTTAGCGCAGCGTCAAAGAGGGAGGAGGAGGAGGAGGAGAAGGGAAAGGAGGAGGGAGGAGAAGGAGGAGGCGGAGAAGGAGGAGGAGGAGGCGGAGGGCTCTGAGGGCTCTGATGATGCGGGCTCCGACTTCGGGCCCCCGCCGCCTACGGCCTCGCCGCGAACCTACGCCACGACGCTGGGTGGGCCGATGCCCAGAAAACGAGGGGAATCCAACATACCGACGAGGAGAGCCAGACCCCAGGGAAACCAAAAAGAGCGAAGCGCCAGGCAGGGCCACCCTCCCACATGGGAAGAGTTGCCTCAGGCGTCAGGGGGCTTCTCGAGCATGCGGCCAAAGGTGGACTGCCATTCCGCCTCCATGCCGAAGCGCTCACTGAAGCCCTTGATGCGCCTCATGGCTTCGGACCTGTCCTTGCCAATCGCCTCGATGCAGATGCTTGCCATGGCATCGAAGTCCGCCTGAGTAACGGGACAGCCACTCGCGTCGACCGCGGGCGACGCCATCTCCGCGGCGCCCTCGTCGTCCGTACTGGGGCTGACGGCACTGCCCAGCAGCGGGAAGGCGGGATCTCCGCGAACTCAAAATCGTCGTCTTCCTTCAGCTCACCAGCAGCCTTGCCGCCAATGCGACTGGGCTGTGGCAGTACTTCGCCAGCAGCCTCGCCGCCGATGCGACTGGGCTGTGGCAAGTGGATGGTCCGCCTCCAGATGGAGAAGGCAAAGTCCAGCACATCGCGGGTGTACCGAACCTCGCCTATGCCCATCTTCAGCTCGGACCCCGAAGCCTCTGCAGCCTCCGCAGCTGCTCCAGCTCCTTCTCCGTCTTGTCGATATCCTCGCTGGCCTGGCTGTGCAGCGCCTGCAGCCTGCCCATGGACTCGGCCGAGCGGGGAGCCTTCATGAGTGGGCCGAGGTACTGGATCAGCTCTGCCAGTTGGTGCTTCTTGGCAGTGGCCTTGTCGATCAGGGCCTGGAGGCTGGCACCAGCCTGAGCGGTCGATTCCAATGGCCCCTCCCGCGCAGGATTGGCCTCCTTCTGCTTGTGGGTCTCCTTGTTCTTGTCCTTGTTCGCCTTCTTCAGCCTGGTCAAGAAGCTCGTCCGCCGGTTGCTTCTCGTCACCGTCGTTGCTGGAGAGGTTGAAGAACTGGCAGCTGCCGATGCCTGCTGCCTGCGAGTGTCCCGCATCTTGATGAACTCCTCCCTGTTCTGGCTGATGACCTTGCGCTTCTCCACTTGGGCGGCTGCGCGCTGGGCCTCCTGCTTCAGGAGGGTTTCCGGCGGAGCTGACCTCTTGCAGAAAGGGCAGCTCGAGCGGAGCCCGAAGTTCACCATCTTCCGCTTGAGCGAGTCCGAGCATGGCGTGCACTCCCAAGGACCACTCGGCACCGGCTCCGCGTTCTTGCTGCCCTCTCGGTGCTTGTGGGTGCTGGCCTTGACTCGCTTCCGACGGCGCCAGCCCGTGGCCAGCTCCTTCTTCTTGGCTTTGGCCTTCGCGGTGAGCTACTTCTTCACAGGTCTCGCCTTTGCTTTGGCCTTCACCCAGGGCCTGAGTGGTCGACGCGGCGACGGCGGCTTCACCAGCCACTGGTCCCCGACTTTGACCTTCCGCGGCGGCGAGCGCCAGCTGGACATGGGGATCCACCTGCCCTCCATCCTGTCCAGCCGGCCCGTTCTCGATGATCAGTTCGAAATCACCAAGGCTGTCTCTCAGCTCCGTGAGGAGTCGCCTGTCAATCAGGTGCACTGGAAGCCTCACTTTCATGCCGCCATCGCCATCGGCTCCGACGCGCTGCGCCGCTCCGAATCGCGCGCGCCGACGCTGGGGTGCAACCACCTCCAGCCGAAACGGCTAGGAGGAGGCGGAGGAGAAGGAGGAGGAGGAGGAGGAGGAGGAGGAGCAGGAGGAGCAGGAGGAGCAGGACCAGGAGGAAGATAAGGAGTAGGGAGCAGCTGGAGGAGAGGGGAGGAGGCAGGAGAAAGGTTGATGAAAGGTGGCGCGCGGGGGGGGAGGAAGGATGAGGGAAGCGGAGCAGCGACAGGAAGTATCACATGGAGGATGTGTGAGCACGGGTCGTGGAGGATGAAGGGATGAGAGGCATGCCGACAAGGATGCGGAGGAGGTGGGGGGATCGCCTGCGGTGTCGTCGCGCTGCTCTTCACCATCATGCAACCGCCCGCCACGGTCACAGTCTATGTCGACGACACCTCTTTCGAGGCCTCTGGATCGGAGCGGATGGTCTGTGACACCATGGTTGGCGCAGTGAGGCACTTCAGCGAACGCCTCGTCGAGGTCGGCGCGGAGTTCAGCCACACGAAGAGAGTGGTCTTCGCCTCGCGCCGGGAGCGGGCCTTCCGCATTGAATACCAGCTCCGCGGGCTGAAGACGATAGTCGTTGACAATGCCAAGTCGCTGGGGGGGGAGGCATCCCCTCTGGGCGCTTCCGCAACGCGGCTCTGCTGGCGAAGCGGCTTCTGGACATCAAGATGCGCAAACCGCAGTTTCAAACATGGCGCGGGTGGATCGGGTCTCGCAGGACGGCCGTGATGCTCCGGACCAGGGGCCTGCGGCTCGCGTGTACGGGCAAGCCAACACGGGAGTCTCTAACACCAGATTCCAGTACCAGCGCGCTGCAGTTGCAGCAGCCACAGTGCCAGGTGACAGCGGAGAGTTGGACATCACCTTGGTCCTCGCCGAAGGCCATATGCGCGGCAAGGCTGCCCCAACTTTCGCCGCTCACGAGGCCCCCATCGCCAAGTCGGCCGAGGCAGCGTGGGAGGGCTGGCTGCCCAGGCCCGTCTTGGGCAGACTCGCGCGTCGATCTCGCTGCCTTGGTGGACTGGCCGTCGCCGTGGGAGGAGGAGGAGGAGGAGGAGGAGGAGGAGGAGGAGGAGGAGGCCCCACCGCTGTCGTTGTGGCGTCGGCCCTGCGGCTCCACTGGCAGGCACTTTCATATGCCGGGGTGCGCATCGACCGGGGCCAGCGCGTCGATTCCACCAGGGATTCGCCGGCCATGCCCCGGCGCTTCGTGCAGCAGTCTGTCTGGCGCTGGCGGTGGCGACGCATAGTCGGGGGTGGACAAAACCCCCAACAGTGACACGTCGATTCGTGAATTGTCCGTTTTCGGTTCTCGAGAGGGCGCCGTGGCCGTTATTTTCCAGTCCTGCGCCCGCCAGGTTTGGGCCTCAGGTCGTTTTCACTAGACCACGTTTTACTAAAGGGAAGTCTGTCCATCCCCGACATAGAGCGACAACATCGTCTTTTCGGCCGCGGTTCCGGAGGGCGCGGGCTTTTCGCGCAGCCCCTCTTCGAGCTTCGGGAGGCATGGCGACAGTTGGGTCCCTCCCGAGAAGGGCGCCTTGAGGTCAGCCGACGTGTCCAGCCACAGCGCCCTACCGGCAGAGGGCGGCCTCCGCCTGGATTCAAGAGTTGGTCCGCCAGGGCGCGGATCCCGAGGGCAAGCTGGCGCTGAGCCTAGCGGGCCTGGCCCTGCTCACAAGAGGCATCGCGCCGTCTCCGGCCTCTGCCCTAGACCCGCCGCGCAGGAGTCCTTTGAATGGGCAGTCCGGCTAGGACCGCACCCCGTTGTGGGCAGTCGGCATTCACGCCACGGAGCTGATAGGCTTGCCCATGGCTGCCCAGCCGTTTGACCTCGCGTACTCCTTGAAGGTGGATTGTTCCGCGGTGCTGATCGGAGCGAAGCGGGAGGAGCGCTGGGCCACCGTTCCTTGCTGAACCCCAACCAGAGAGTGGGGGCCGATCGGCTCTCGAAGCCGACCCAGACTGTGTGACGCGGATGCCGGCCCACCATCCTGCCACCAGCCACGTCGACAAAAAGATAGCAACGGCAAGCCCGTGCAGGCCCACGATGTCGCCGCGGCAACGACCTCGTGGACGATCTGGCGCAGCAGATCGCCCGCCGCGATGCGCTGCCTTGGGCCCAGGTGCAGATGGCCCGCGACGCAGCAGCGCGCCACGGGGAGGCCGCCGTCTGGATCGGGCCTGTCATTGTGTACGCAACCACTGCCATCTCAATTCGGGTTGACCCAAAAAGAGGGTCCAGCGACAAGGGGATGGTGCAATATCAGTAGTTTTGTGGGGTAGCAATGCATTTAGGGGCATGTAATACAGTCCAGGGCGCAAGTGTATTGCTGGATTTTCGCGCGCAGTACATTACTTGCATCACAATGCAACACATGTCTCTGGCGCAGTACACTTGCAATACACTTGCCCCAAATCTATCCCACCACCCCCTTGCAGCTGGACCCCCTTTTGGGTCTCCCGAATCAGCGCGCCGGCGCCCGTGGAGCTGGAGCCACGCAGCATCACCACGCACGGAGCTCCGAGGCGGAGCGGCCGCGACGGACCCGCGGCTGCAAGCGGAAGGCCGCGCCCGTGGGCGACTCCCGCGAGCCCGGCGGCCAGGCGGCGCGGGCCTCCCCGCCGCGTGCCCCGCCGATTTCCGCCAGGGACTCGACTGGTGGTGCGCTTGCTGGGCCGGCTGCATCCATGGCGTCTGCGGCTTCGTTCCGGCGCCAACCCTGAGATCCGGCGCTCCAAAAAATTGGAGCCGGCGGTTTTGGCAGTTTTCGGCCTCCAGGGGCCCTCGCCGGGCCTCGGGAGCGACAAGAAACAACTCAGGACGAAAAACCGGTCCCGGGGAAGTGGTCCGGACCTCCTGGGTCCACGCCCCCAAAAATTTGGAGCAGCCGGATATTTGGGAAGCGAGGGCCAAAGGGGCCAGAGTGGCCGAGCGCTTGGAGGCTGCCCGCGACAAGCAGCTCCTGGGGGGATGGTTGGCTCGCCGCCCACCGCAGGCCAGTGCGTCCGCCCCCGCGGCAGACCGCATGGTTGCCTTGCGGGCCCGGATTTCCGCGACGGGGAGGCGTGCTGAGGCGGCGGCGGCCTCCTCGGGGTGTAACCTTTGAGCCGTGTGACGTGCTGTTGACGTGAGGCCAAGGCTGCACCTCAGATGGGGCCGCAGCGCGTGTTGTCCTAGGTGCCCGTGACCAAACAAGGAGAGAGGAGTGCACAACAAGAGGCAGGAAGAAAGCAGAATAGGAGGAGGAGGAGGAGGAGAAGGAGGAGAGGGAAAAGGAAGGAACAAGTGGAGAGGGAGGGACGAGGAATGGGAAGGAAGATGAGGCGGCAAGAGAGAAGCGCACAGAGGAAGGTGGAGTGAGGGAAGGAGAGATACGAGGGAGGAGGGGGAGAAGGAGGGGTATGATGATGTGGAACAACGAAGGAGGGTGGAACAAGCAGCGGATCTTGGAGACAGGAGAGGGGGATTGAAAAAGGAGGAGGGGACCTGGGAGGGGCAGGGTGGATAAATGGGAAAAGGGGTCATGGATGAGCATAGCGATGCGGGGAGGGGGGAGGGGCGGGGGAGATGGAGAGAAGAGAGGAGGATAGAGAAGGGGAGATGGAGTTGGGACGGGGGGGATCGAGGAAACAGGAGCACCGAGGAAGTATTCCGTAGGATGCACGGGCTGGGGCTGGGAGGGCATAGAGGCGATGCCGCCCCAGGTGAGCGATGCTGCCAGGTAGGGCGTTTCACGTGTGTGAGTTGACCTGTCAGAGTCTGGGGGAGTCGGAGGGAAAAGAGAGTCTACGGCCTCCGGGAGAGGTAATTAGGGGTGCAAGGAGCGTTGCCACGGGCGCCCTTGAAGGTACCGGCGCTGCTTCGCGATGCCCCCTTGTGCGCTCATGCCCATGCGGAGGTTCCCTAAACAGCTTGGCTGTGCGGGTTTACATGTTGCTTCTCACGCCCCGTGTGGTGTGCTGCCGGTCCACCGAGATCGGGGGGCTGCTGCCCCACATCGTTGGCCCCCGTTGCCCCCGACGTTCCCCCACGCTCGGCTGGGCTTGCTCGGCCCCCTGGGTCGGGGGCCCGCTGTCCCCCATCATTCAAGAGGGAACCGCACACAGACGCAAATACTCGTGGATTCCCACGAAAAAAAGGGAAATTGGAAGTGGGGGGGAAGACAGAAGTCCAGAACTTATGGGAAAAAATAGGGAATCCTGAGATTTGTGGTTATCTATTTGTGTGTCTTTGGTGCCCCATCCATCGTTGCCTACAGTTGCTTCCCATCGATTCCCCCCGCCCGGTGAGGCCGCTGTGCCCCCGAGATCGGGGGCCTTTTTGCCCCACAGCGTTGTCCACAGTTGACCCCAATCGTTCGCCCCCGTTGGCCCCTATCATGCAGTGGCGAAGCGTCCTGGCTTGCCTATAGGCCCACCAGAAAATATTCTAAGAACTTGTTGTGGTTTGCACGACGTGTTCTTCCAACGCTTCTGGCTGAGACTGTTTTGTTTTAACACACTGGGCCTATGTTCTAAGAGCATTGTTTTTGTTTTTTCGAATGTTTGGGATTGTGTAAAGCTGTCGCAAGGGTGCAGGGCTATCAAGGACGCGCACTCAGCGCGGTGTTGTTCCCTCTCCCCTCGCCTTTTCTCTTCCCTTGTCCTCGTCCTCCCTGGTCCTCGTCTCGGCTGTGTCGTGCGATTGTACAGGCAATGTGGTTATGTTCGCACTGGCAGTTGATGTGTGAGGTGTGCGAGGCTCGTCGGAGGGCGTCCGTCCTCCGTTGCGAAAGATGTTCGGACAGACTGGAGGCATCATGGCTCAAGGCCGCAACTGTCCCCTGACCGCGACCCGGAGCCTGGAGAGGCTGGTCTCGCCCCCGCGCACACGAGAGGAGGCAGGCGTGCACTGGCGGTGTCCGTGACGCTGGACCCGTGAGAGTCCTCACCACTCCTGCCTGGAGCAGGCAAAGGCTCCTGCGGGAGCGTCCTCTCATCAGTGGCGTGTCGAAGCCTGGGCTCGAGTGCGCATGCGCTTCCCTGAGGTTGCCCACCAGGGTTGAGAAGGTCATATGTCCGCAGCGACTGGAGGCGTCGCGGCCACAGGCCGCTGCTGCATCCTGACCGCAGCCCGGAGCGTGGAGAAGCGGGCCTCGCCCCCGCGGGGCTCTCCCCGTCCGTTCTCTGCTGCTGCTCTACTCGCTCTGCTTCCTCGTCCTCGCTGTTGTTGCCTCCCCCCTCGCTCTGTCTCCCGTGCATCTGCCTCCTTGGCTCTGCGTCTCTCCGCGGACTCCTGCTCGCCGTCCGCTCTCTTCCCCGTCTGCTCCTCTTCTTCCAGAGGTGCCCTGGTTCTTCTCGCGTGCCGTCCCCGGCCTGCCCGGCGGCCGCCGGCCTCGCGGCGCGGAGCCGGCTGTGCGCCGGTGGTGTGGGCAACGAGACCCCGCCCCTCGCTGCGCCCTCTGGCCCCGGCGCTCCGCCCCGTGCCGCGAGACGTCCCTCGCCCTGGGCGGCACGCGAGCGACGAGACCGTGGACCGTGGGCGCACGGCGCCCGAGGAGGAGGAGGAGGAGGAGGAGGAGGAGGAGGAGGAGGAGGAGGAGGAGGAGGAGGAGGAGGAGGAGGAGAGGAGGAGGAGGAGGAGGAGGGGGGGGGGGAGGAGGAGGAGGAAAGGAGGAAAGGAGGAGGAGGAGGAGGAGGAGGAGGAGGAGGAGGAGGAGGAGCTCCGCTGCACCGTGCACCCGGTCGCCTCGGTGCCCACGCTGCGGCGGGCGGGCGGTCGCCTCGGCGAGCCCTGCGTCCGCTCCCGCGCTGCGGGGCCGCCCTCCGCCGCTCGCTCGTGGCCTTCCTGCGTTCGTGGAGAGACGCGAGGAGGAGGAGGGAGACGCGAGGAGGAGGAGGAGGAGGAGGAGGAGGAGGAGGAGGAGGCGGAGGAGGAGGAGGAGGAGGAGGCGGAGAAGAGGAGGAGGAGGAGGAGGAGGAGGAGGAGGCGGAGGCGGAGGCGGAGGCGGATGCGGAAGGCTGGCGGCGACTGGCACCAAGGTGTGCGCTCGATTGCCAGCTGCCGCCGCTGCTTGATCAGGGGGGCTCTGCGCCCCCGGGTCGAGGGAAACAGGGGCGCTCGGCCTCTGCGGCTCCCCCGTGGAGCGAACGTCCTCTGCTCGCTCCGCCTCCTCCTCCGCCTCCTCCCTCCTCCTCTCCTCCTCCTCTCCTCTCCTCCTCCTCTCCTCCTCCTCCTCCTCCTCCTCCTCTCCTCCTCCTCCTCCTCCTCTCCTCCTCCTCCTCCTCTCCTCCTCTCCTCCTCCTCCTCCTCCTCCGCGCGGGGTGCAGTCCGCCGTGCTGCGCCCCAGCTCGCGGCCACCTTGTCTGCTGATGCGTGTCCTCGGGGAGGGGGGGGGGGCGGCTTTGCGGGCCCCACCTGCGAAGCCGTTGCCAATTTTGAGGCTTGAGGCTCCTAAGCGGTACGGATGTCTCACGCGGAGCCGCCCTGCCCGCCCTTCCGACTGGCCTCGGGGTGCGACAGGGAGGAGTCATCCACAAGGGAAAGAAGTGGAGGAGGAGGAGGAGGAGGAGGAGGAGGAGGAGGAGGAGTAGGAGGAGGAGGAGGGAGAAAGGGCTTGTCCCTCTACAGGAAAAATATGCAAAAATAGTAAAAACATGCTGTGGGAACGATTTTCTGACCATGTCTGACTATGTTGGAGCATGTTTGGGGTACTCTTGATTTTCGTCCAAAATCCGCCTGTAGGGGGGCATGCCCGACCTAGACCTACGGAGAAGCGGCCCAGGGGATGGAGCCACGAGCTCCGGAGGCCCGCGCTGTGAGCAAGCACGGACGCCGGAGCAACGCGCAAGCGCCGGGGGTGCGAGCATCCACCAGCCATGCTTTGACCAGGCATTCCCGGGAAGTTGCGCCTGATGTGGCCAGCCAGGGCGAGAGTTGGATACGGGTGTGGCCGCACGTCGTGCGAGCGTTCGGCCCTCGTATATGGCCAGTTGCACCAACAGCCCAGCACGCGTATCCAACGCGTGACCTCCGCATGTCGCAAGCGTGAATCAGCCCTGCGCGTGTGCAACTGTATGCGTGGGCGTATGTGTGCCACTCGCCAGACTACCTCCCAGGGCGCACCACCATCCAAGGCATTGTCGATCGTGGGAGCTTTCAACTGTTTTCCTGCACGTCTACGTGATACTTCTTGCATTGATGCCATCGCATGCTCGTCTCGTCGTTTGCTTCTCGAGCCTTCATCTTCCTGCACGCTCGCCTTGCCGTTCCCCTCCTCCACCAACCCGGAACTTCACGGCTTCGGCTTGAGCGCGGTCGCTTCTCGCCCGGATCCTGTCTACGCTTTTGTTGAGTGCTAGTATACTCTGCGATCGTTTTGCACATTGCTAGAGAAGGGCGCAACCGCACGCTTTGCTCCGCTGCTAGACTTAATTGCTTTGCCTCGTCGCCGCGCGCGGGGCCGCTACCGTCCAAAAGTGTGTGTGTGTGTGGATGAGCTGAGCCAATGCCATTTGATAGTTTTGGAGGGCCTGGCCAGGTCACGTTTGCTTGCTTACGCCTGCCTCCTGTTGTGAGTGGGGGTGCGACCATGACTTTCGTGGCCCAGGCCTGCTGTTCAGTTCAATCCCCACCGCGCGACACTCGGTCCCATTTCGGTGGCCTCGGCGCGCAGGGTCTCATGGCCGCCTCAGCGCTCGTCCCAGCCGCGACGAGCTTCCTCGCGGATGTCGGGCAGCTTCTCAACGTCGTGCAAGGGGGAAGTGTGAGCGGAGACCTCGTGCCCGTCGAAGTCTCCCTCGGACAGCCAGAGACTCTGCTTCCCATGGCGCTGGCCACCACGATGGCCTTCTTCTACCTCCAGGCCATCGAGGCCGTGGGCAGCGCGGCGGCGGCCGCGCTCCGAGTTGGCAGCGACCTGGACCCGCGGAGGCGGCCGAGGAAGCGCGAGAGGTTCTGCACCGCGTGGGGCGAGGCGGTGTATTTTGCGGTCCAGATCTTCGTGAACTACCGCCTTTTCAGCGGCGCCAGCTGGTTCTGGCCCTCCGGCTGGGAGGCCCTGATGGCGGACGCTGGCACGGCAGTGCCCACGGGTGGCGCGGCGGCGCCGCCGTACCACTGCGCCCGCGAGATGCGGACCTATTACGTGCTCGAGTTCGGTTGGTACTCGATGTGCCTGGTTGTGCTCTTCTTCAAGAGGCGCAGGTCTGACTTTCTCGAGATGCTCGCGCACCACGTCATCACCTCAGTGCTGATATTTACGTCCTATTCCTGCGGCTACCTTCGCATCGGCATCGTCGTGATGAACCTGCACAACCTGTTTGACCCGTTCCTGAACGTTGCGAAGTGCTGCCACTACGCCTTCAAGGGCCCGCTGCACGCCCTCGCCGACGTCAGTTTCGGGCTCGGCGCGGTGGTGTTCCTGGCCTCCAGGTTGGTCTTGTACCCAGTCGTGATCTATCACGCTTGGTTCTACACCATTGCATTTCCCGGGGCGGACCCCATCTGGGATGCCACTGTCGATCAATGGGCCTGCAAGATGCTGCTGTGCATGCTCTATCCTATCCAGCTGCCTGCGGCAGGTCCCGCCACCGTGGCAGCCCAGCACTCGGGTGTCGACTGTTCCAGGGGTGCCCAGGATGCCGTAATTTGTGATACTTCGTGTCCCGAGACTTTGTAGGGATCCATAACATTTGACTCAGTCTTCCGCGTCGTGTCGTCGTTTTTTTTTTCTTCTCGTCCTCGTCGACTTCCTCCATTTCTTCCATCCTCTCTGGGGTATCTGCTGGGCAGTCTCGGTGGCCCCTTGGGCCACTTTGGACCGTCTTGGAACCCTCTTGGGCCGTCTGGGGACTCTCTTGGATCTTCTTGGGGTCCTCTTGGGTTCCTTGGAGGAAGAGGAGCAGGAGAAGAACCAGTGTAAACCCAAGAGTCATCAACGATGTTGGAATCAACCCTCCAAGCTCGCTCCTCATAGGCCCCTACAAAGGTTTATGTCCATGGAGGGAACTGCCCCGTTGGAGGACAACCGTTTGAAGACCCCGAAGCTTGCCAACACATTGTTCTCGGAATTCAAACGCCACGGATCAACCTCACTGTTGCGTCTTGACGATCCTGAATCGTGCCAGGGAGCCATTTCTGGGACTTCAACACAGCGAACCGACGTAACTGTTGCACCCACATAATGTTGAATCCGTTCAAAACAATGTTGTTGGTACGTTGGTGATGGGAGCCCGTGAAACTCTTGCAGATGTTAGAAAAGAACGCGCGCGGAGTTTTTAGGCGAGAGCCACATTTTGAAAAGGAGCCGCCCTCAATCGGTGAAACTCTGGCAAATGTTCACAACGAATGTGCGCGGTGCGAAGGCGAGAGCCACAGTTTGGAAACGGGTCGCCGTCATTCCGCGAAGCTCTTGCAATGTTTTAAGACGAACGTGCACCGCGCTACGGCGAGAGCCACGTTTTGAAGACGACCCGCCCTCCATCTGTGAAGCAGTTGTCAATATTTAGGCTCCAGAGTCATGCATGGAAAAGGAATTCTGAGTCGAAACGCCCGGCCCGCCCTAAAAACTGGCGCCGGGGTGCGACATGGAGAAGTGGTTTTCAAGGGAATGGAGGAGGAGGAGGAGGAGGAGGAGGACTGTGGTGTAGTACAGATGCCCTTAAGGATAGGCATAACCTGTTACTCTTTTTACGGAGCGTAGCTGCTGATGTCGGGGATCGGCCTGGGCGTAACGCAACAAACCCCGAACGGATCAAGCTAAGAAAGTTCGGGGTCCACCCCGCATCGGGGCCACTGGAATTCCTAGCGAGGAGGAGGAGGAGGAGGAGGAGGAGGAGGAGGAGGAGGAGGAGGAGGAGGAGGAGGAGGAGGAGGAGGAGGAGGAGGAGGAGGAGGAGGAAGAGAGAAAGAGAGAGAGAGAGAGAAGGAGGAGGAGGAGGAGGAGCAGGATCAGGAGTATCAGGAGGAGGAGGAGGGGGAGGGGGAGGAGGATGAAGAGGAGGAGGAGGAGGAGGAGGAGGAGGAGGAGGAGGGCCCCGAGGGGGCCCCTCCCGTAGGGGAGGGGTCGGGACCCTAGGGTCCTCCTGGCGCAGGCGGGGAGCGCCGGGCCCGAGGGGCGAAAAGCCCCCGCACCCCCCGGGGGACGCCGCCAAAGCGCGGTTTCCTTCCCCCGGGGGGGGTCGCCAGATCCCGTGGCCTCCCCCAGGGCGGTGCTGGGTCCCCCCCAGCGCTCGCCGCCCTGGGGCGGGATCGGCGGCTCGTCTCTGTCGTGTCGTTCGTCCGTGTCGTGTCGTTCGTGTCGTGTCGTCCGTTGCGTCCCCCCGTCGTGTCGCGTCGTGTCGTGTCGCCCCCTTTTGGTTCGGTCCCGGGGGTCCCTGGGCCCGAAACCGCGGCCACCTATGGAGTAGGTGGTGGGTCGGTGGGCGTCGGAGCTCGTGCTCTGGCGCCCCCTACCCCGACCAGGGAGGCGGAGCACGGTCTCCTTGGCTCCCTGGTCGCGCCTGGGCACGCCACGGGGGCACGGCCCCGACGGTGGCGCTGCCCTGAAGCGCGGTGCGGTTGTGCCGCGCGACGGGGCTTCGGGAGTGGGCGGGCGTTTGAAGGCCCCCCTCCCGAGGCACAGCGAAGGTGATGTGCGGCCCAGAGGCCCGTCCCCGTGCGCACCCCAGTCAAAAGAGGAGGAGGAGGAGGAGGAGGTGGAGGAGGAGGAGGAGGGGGCTCTCTTGGATCTTCTTGGGGTCCTCTTGGCTGTCCGTGGGGTCTCTCGCGGCCGGCGCGCGGCCTGTCCTTCTGCCGTCGCTCGGGCCGCCGAGGGGCCCCAGTTACAGGGCCGTCCCTGGGCCCCTGCCGGAGGTCCTCGCGGGCCAGCGCGGGGGCTTCTCTCGGGACCGTCCTGGGCCGTCCAGGGCTCTGTGGGCCGTCTTGAGGCCGTCTTGAACCGAGCATGTTCTCTGGGAGGAGGGCAAAGGGTGAAGTCTGCAGTGCCGTTTCGATTTGTTCTGTGAGGCTCCAACCCGCACCAGGCGAGGCACGACACGAGATGATGTTCGAGGTGCGAGCGCCCGTATGGAGTGCACCCCGAGCCCTCCACCCAAAGACACTGCACAGTTGAAGGATGACTGGGCGATTTGGGGGCCCTCTCGTGTCGCAGGCCCAGAGGTTGACACCAGCACCAAGATCGGCGGTGTGCCTCCACCGAGGGATGGAGATCCCGATCTCGGTGCTGGTGGTAATATTCTGGCTTCCAAGGTGACCGAAGTATTACCACCAACACCGAAATCCAGGATCATCTTCCCCCTGTGGAGGCAACCCCCGTTCTGGTGTTGGTGCCCATTTCCAGGCCTCCAATCGTGGCCATCTCGGAGGCCTCCGGGACCGTGTGGAGCTGCAGAGGGGCCCGGAAGGTGGGGACGCCCGGGTGTTTTGAGAGGTGCTGGAGCACGTCTTGGAGGCACCTGGGCCATCTCGTCGGCCTTCGTTGCCTGCCTCCGCCGTCTCGACAGCTCGGGAGCGCGGATCTATAGTTCTTGTGCGAGGGATCGTGGCCTCGTGGGCGCGGAGCCATCGTATTCTACACGGGCCTGTGGCCTCGGCAGCGCGGATCCACTTGTTTGTGCCAGGGATCGTGGCCTCGGGAGCCCGTACCCATCGCTCTCTACGAGGGATCGTGGCCGTGGCCTCGGGAGCGCGGGCCCAGCTTCTTCCTATGACGGAAGGGGGAATTGCGCATGCTGGTAGGTGCCAGAAGAGGGGGGGGGGCCTGGAAGAGCACACCATCCCTACCAGACAGACCTTGGCATTCTGCCGCGCCTCAGCGTGCCCGGGGGGGCACAGTCGCGGGTTCACCTGTTCTGGTTCTTCCTCATCCTCAAGGTTGCGAAGAAGGCTCTCGTGGGCGGCACCGTGCAGAACGATGAGCGTTCCGACAGCGAGAGCGAGGACGAGGAGCCGGACGCCAGCACGGGCAAGCAAGCGGGACAGGGCGAGTGCGCAAGCAAGAAGAAGAAGTAGACATCGATCTCTCTCGAAGGCCTCCTTCTCGGGCTGCCTCCCACTTCTGTTACTCCATCATCCGCCGTAGGAGGTCTGGCCAGAATCCGAGAGCCGACTCTGAGCCGAGTTGGGCGGCGTCGGGTGGAGCCGGCGGCGAGCTGAGGAGCTCCAGCGCCACGCAGAATTCAGGAAGCCCACGTTGGCCAGCACGCATGCATTCGTCTCTTCAGAAGCCTGGGCATGCTCCTCGGTTTCAGTTCGGGGGTGGACAGACCTCCTACCCTGACACGTCGATTAAGGAATTGGCCGTTTTCGGTTCGCGAGAGGGCGTCGCGGCCGTCATTTTTGCGGGTCCAGGTCCGTCGGTTTCGGTCCCAGGCCGTTTTCACTAAGGGGAGGTCTACTAAAAGGAGGTTGATCCACCGCCGATCAGTCGGTCATTCTGTGTGCCTGTCCTTCCTCGCTGGCTTGGGCCAGCCCTGCAGGAGGACTTCAGCGCTAAAGCTGCGCATGTCTCACTTGCGCGAAGTCTTGTTGACGTTAATGATCATGCGGCCCCGTGGGACCATCTTGCAAAAGTATCTTTGATTCTGCGTCCACCGACTGTGATCAGGAGATGCTAGAGGAGCTGGTAAAGGGGGAGGAGTGTTTCCTTCGAGACCGCCTTGGAGTCTTCTGGACTGACGGAGCCGACCCGGACTCGACTATCTGACGCAGGGTCAGCCTTGATTCGACGGGGTCCCGACGTCCACTCCACGCGTGTGTGGACTTCAGCGCCGCGGCGCTGAACGTATTATCTGGGTGGAGACGTAAACAGGCGGCATGGGGCCAGTGGGTTTGTCATGTGCGCGCGGCCCTCCTTCACTCGTACACAAGATTGGGGCTCTGAAGAGCAAGGAGCACATCTGCTTCGGATGGCGCTCGGTGCCCGTCAGGTTCGCACTTCGGGCCACAGCACAGCACGCCAGCCTGACATGATACTCGGAGGTCACTGGAGGCCCCTGGGTGTCTTCAATGGGTACCCAGGTGCCGCAAAGACTCCAACACGTTAAGCAACTATCCTTACGATGCGGTGGCCGAGGGGGAGGAGGGGGAGCAGGAGGAGGAAGAGGAGGAGGAGGAGGAGGAGGAGGAGGAGGAGGAAAAGGAGGAGGAGGAGTGCAAGGACGAGAGAGAGAGAGAAGGAGGAGGAGGAGGAGGAGGAGGAGGAAGGAGGAGGAGGAGGAGGAGGAGGAGGAGTGCAAGGAGGAGAGAGAGAGAGAGAGAGAGAGAAGAGGAGGAGGAGGAGGAGGGGAGGAGGAGGAGGCGGAGGAGGAGGAGGAGGAGGAGGAGGGGGGGGGGGAGGAGGAGGCGGAGGAGAGGAGGAGGAGGAGGGGGGGGGGGGAGGAGGCGGAGGAGGAGGAGGAGGAGGAGGCGGAGGAGTTGGGGGAGGAGGCGGAGGAGGCGGAGGAGTTGGAGGAGGAGGGAGGAGGAGGAGGAGGGGAGGAGGAGGAGGAGGAGGAGGAGGAGGAGGAGGAGGAGGGGGGGGGGGGGAGGAGGAGGAGGAGGAGGAGGAGGAGGAGGAGGAGGAGGAGGAGGAGGAGGAGGAGGAGGAGGGAGGGAGGAGGAGGAGGAGAAGGAGGGCAATGAGGAGGGAGAGAAGCAGGAGGATGAGGAGGATGATGAGGAGGAGGAGGAGGTTCACCCATTAACTATGATGCAGGCTTCCCTGTGGTGCCTGCCGCCTGCAGCACGGTTCGAGTGGGTCCAACGTGATCTATACGCCATTGGAGCTTGCATTGTCCCGAGCTCGATGCATGCAGCGGTGTTGTGGCTTCGGACCGCAACACCTCGCGTTATCAGAAACGAGTCCAGCGCGACCCACCTTCGCCAGGGCACGAGAGGGCGGATCGGTGAAGGACGTTCCCGATGTGGCGAGGGGAACCTAGAGATCAGCACTTCTTGTTCGCGGCAGATTGGGCCGTCTGTGTCGCACTGGCAATGCACCAGATAGGTCGGGCCAGGAACATCTTCAAACTGTAGAAATGCGAGCGTAGAATCGACACTTATAAGACTGCGGCAAACAGGACGTGATTAAATGAAATTAGAACAGCAAGTGTACTTAGAAACTGCTCAGGGCGCGGGCCCAAGTATCGCCAGGGTCCGTATGGAGCTTTGCTCCCTGTACGTCAAACGCGGCATCTTCCGGACGCTGGGGGGGGGTCGGCCCCCGCGCCAGAAGAAGGGACGACCGGAGCTCCACGCAACGATTGACCAACCCACCCTGCCAGGCGTCTAGGATGACGACCATGGCGATAACGGCGAAGGTGACGACGACGACGACGGCGACGGCGACGGCAACGGCGACAGTGACGACGGCGACCCGCACGACGGGTTGGGTGGGGGGACGTTGCGCGCGGAGAGCACAACACACACCACACCGGCGGGCTCATCGCTGGGCGCACTTCTGCCGTGGCAGGAGAGGGCGGTTCGGTGAGGGACGCTCCCGATGTGGAGAGGGGGGGCGTTTCCTTCTGGTATATTGCAGAAGGCCAGAGGCCAGCACCTCTTGTTGGAGCGGCTCGCGGAGGGGCACTGTCTTTCTGCCTTGGGCCCTGGTGTGACAGTACCTTGCCACAGCTCGCCCGCGGCACTGCTCACGAGAGAGCGATCCCTTCCGGGCAGAGGCGATGGGCTCCTGCTGGGCCGACCCACACTGGTCGAAGTCTCTCGTCTTGGCGAAGTCGTTGCCGTCGGCCCATCGCGCAGCCGTGGCTGGTGGGGAAGCCAGAAGGTACGGATACCGCTGCTCCCCGGACCTCTCCCGGGGTGCGCTCTGACCAGGATTTCGAGGCGAATGCAGCGGTGGCGCCGAGGGCTTCCGAGGAGGCCCCCAAAAGGGGAATAACGAGCGCGGGGGTAGAGGTATGGGCGCCTTTGCCTCCTCGGAGCTGGGCCATGGTCGCACCGGCTCTTGCATCCCTCTTGGGGTGCCTTGGGAGCTCTCTTGTATCGGGGGAGCGTAAGACCCGGGTTTGCCAGGACTCGGGTTCGCCATCGTTTTTTGACGACCGCGCCTCGGATTTTGACGAGGAGGAATTTCGTGGGATGTCTGCAGCGGGAGGCCTCGTCAAAATGCAGGCTCGGCCTCGTCATTTTTTTGAAGACCTCGTCGGGGATTTCCGAGTCCCCTGCACCCAGGTCTTACGTCCCCCTGATTGCAGGGCCCTCTCGGGTCCCTCCGTGGGGCCTCCGCGTGGTCTCTCACGGGAGCGCGCGGTCTGCAGTCGGCGGGGCGGACGTGGGAGGAGGAGGAGGAGGAGGAGGAGGAGGAGGAGGAGGAGGCGGACGTGGGAAGAGGAGGAGGAGGAGGAGGAGGAGGAGGAGGAGGAGGAGGAGGAGGAGGAGGAGGAGGAGAGGAGGAGGAGGAGGAGGAGGAGGAGGAAAGAAGGGCGGGGAGGCGAGGAAGAGGAGGGAGCCAAGGGCGAGGAGGCGAGGAAGGGGAGGAGCAGGAGGAGGAGAAGGAGGAGGCGGAGGCGCAGGAGGAGGAAGCCAGGGGCGAGGCGGCGAGGAGGCGAGCAGGATGAGGGGGGCCCTGTGGCGATGATCAACCACAAGCACCAGAGATCGCCGCCGTCATCGCCGGCGCCGCAGCCGTCGTCGACGTCGTCGACGTCGTGGTCGTCGTCGTCGTTGTCCTCGTCGACGTCGTCACCGTCGGAGCGCAAGCGGCCCGCAGCTGGCGCGGCGGTGGTGGCGTACTCTCCCGGGGAGCAGCAGTGGAAGGCCCGGCCAGGGGGGCGGGGCGCCAGGCCGCATCTCCGCGTCTTGCGTGGCCAGGAGCGGGGGGAGGCCCCTCCTCCTCCTCCTCCTCCTCCTCCTCCTCCTCCTCCTCCTCGTTTAGCAGGAGGCTCGACGACCCCAATCCCCGACTTGGTACGCCTTTCGGCTGGCTGAAGAGATTGAGGCCCAGCTCGGGGATGCGCGATGGGGGGGCGTCCATCACCCTGGGGTGGGGGTGGAACTCAGGGAGGAGGGGGAGGAGGAGGAGGAGGACCAGTGTAAAAACATGACCCAGCAACGATAGTGCAATAAACCCTCCCTCCAAGTTGCCTCGTCATACGTAGGCCCCGAAAGGAACTGCCCCGTTGGAAAACAACCGTTTGAAATTCCTGAGCTGTGCCAAAACACCACTCCTGGTACTTCAACGCCGCGAATCACCGTTACTGTTGCGTCTTGACGATCCAGGATCGTGCCAGAACACCATTGCTGGGATTTCAACACCACGAATCAGCGTAGTTGTTGCGCCCTGACCACCCGGCATCATGCCAATCACACAACTCTTGAGACGTTAGCCATGAGAATCCTTGAACTTGTTGTAAACTTCCAAAACGATTCTGCGCGGGCGGGAGCCACATTTATTTTGAAAATGAACCCGGCGCGACCCCAATTACAGACAGAGGGAAAAGCTTCCTACTGCATGGGCGCATTGTTCGGCATGGCTTTGCGTTGCTTGGCAGTACTTTGCATTGCTTGGAACGGGCACAGTTAGGATACAAGGCACCGGGGGCGGGGAACCTGGGGAGCCCGGGGAACACGGTGAATCCGAGGAGCCCCGGGAACCCAGGGAACCCGAGAACCCCGGGGAACCCGGGGAACCGGGGGACTTCTTGGGAACCCGGGGGGAACCCGGGGAACCCGAGGAACCGGACGAACCCGAGGAACCGGGTGGAACCCGAGGAACCAGGGGAACCCGAGGAACCCGGAAAGCTCTTGCAATTTGCTTAACCGTATGTGCTCGGTGCTGGGGCGGTAGCCACATTCGGGAAACGGCCCGCCCTCCAACCGCGAAACTGTTGCAAATCTTGAAGGCGAGTGTGCGCGGCGCTGCGACGAGAGCCACATTTTGAAAACGGCGCGTCCTCCATCTGTGAAGCTGTTGTACTTGTTTAACGGATGTGGGTAACGCTTGGGCGAGAGCCACATTTTGATAACGACCTGCCCTCCATCCGTAAAGCTTTCGCGATTTTTTTCAAGCGGATCTGCGTGTCGCGAAGGCGAGAGCCACATTAAAGAAACGAACCGTTTTTTTCATCCGTGAAGCTGCTCAGATTTCTAAGCTTCGGGATCCTGTATGGTGGGGAAGTCTCAGGCGACACGCCCAGCCCACCCTTTCGACCGGCTTCGGGGCGCGACATGGAGGAGTTGTGCATAAGGAAACGGAATGGAGGAGGAGGAGGAGGAGGAGGAGGAGGAGGAGGAGGAGGAGGAGGAGGAGGAGGAGGAGGAGGAGGATTAGGAGGAAAAGGGAATAGGACAAGGGGAGAGAAGGAGGAGGAGGAGGAGGAGAAGGAGGAGGAAGAGCATTGATGAGGAGAAGAGAGCATGAGGAGGGGGAGGAGGCGGATGAGAAGGGTAGGAGGAGGAGGAGGAGAAGGAGGAGGAGAAAGAGTCGGAGGAGGAGGAGGTAGGATAATGATATCATATGACTGCTTATCGTTACCCTCCTTCTGCTCCTGCTCCGCGTTTTCTTGAAGACGAAACCACCTACATCTTAGCAAGCGTGGACCCCAGACAACGTGCTGCCAGCACCAGATGTAATACAATATATGTTGTACGATCTGCGTGGTGCAGCGTATGTTGTGCAATATGTCGTACATGGGTGATATGTTTCTACGTATACGAATAGTGCAACTGATGTGCTACAGCTTCTGTGTTACAGTCCATGTAATGCAAATTGCTGCCGCAATCATCACCCCTGTCGCAATCTGGTTTTCAAACCCATGCTGCGGCGATTGCGATGACTGCTTTGCGCTGGCTGGCGCTTCGCTGCGGCCGCGCTAAGGCGCGCAGGCTCGCGCGCAGAGTGGCCAGCTATTTTGGCGCGGCCGACGCGGCCGCGGTGGCGCTGACCGCTGAAGGCTCCGCCACGCGTCTCGGAGGCCGCGTTGGCGCACGGCTACTTCAATGCGGGCCGGTGGCTCGGGTAGACGCGGTACCATGGTGACATCAACACCGGCGGACACGATGATGGTAGTAGCGAGGATAGTGGCGAGGATGGCGGCAAGGCCAACGATGGCGCCGATGGTGGCCATGCCGATGGCGATGATGGTGTCCATGTCTTGGTGATGAAGGTTGTGGAAGGATCTCGACGTACGCGAACGGCCGACGCGCACGCGAGGCCCGCATGGTGTTATTTGACACCTCTTGTCCCATTGCCCGCTTCGGGCTCCTCTCTCCGTCTCGCGATTCTTTACTTGTCTGTGTTTACGCCTCCTATCTTCATGATGCTCTGCGTACTCTGCCTGTCCACCCTGTCTCCGCCGAAGCGTGTCGAGCCGTCTTGAGTGTTGTTCGCCATCAGGTCACCCGCCCCGCAGCCATCGCGCCCCCCCCCCCCAACGCGCGCGCAAAGGCGTTCGAACGATTTTGACACGCGCGCGCGAAAAAAACCGCATGGTTTCATTCGACGAGCATGTTGCACAACCTATGGTTTCTTTCGGATTTTGCAGGAGCGCGCCAACGCAGGCAGAAGAAATGGAACGGTGCCGAGCCATTGTTTCCAGTTGTCTTCAAAAGCTTCGATCGGGAACTCCTTGTGAGACGTAGGGTTCTGGAGGAGTTCGGCATGCGTGTGTGGATTCTGCTATATTGCCGCAGAGGGGTTTGAAACCTTTTGGTTTGTGGCAGAATGGGTGTGGGCGCGCACTGTCAGAAAACACGCGTACGGGTGTCGAAAACGGGTCTGGTTGGGAAGGCATGGGATCAAACAGGTGATGCACCATGTAGTTCAACCATATGTAAAGTGCAGTGCCCCAGGGGGCCCGATAATTCCTGATGTGGGGTGGTGGTTGAGATTCATTTCTTGTCGGAAGAGAAAGCCTGCGCGAAACAATCTGCGATGTGCAATTGATGTGGTGAAAGTTTTGTGGTGCAACTTACGTGGTTCAATCAATGTTGTGTGAATCCCTTTGTGCAGTATATGGATTGCAACGTGTGTGGTACAATCTACGTAGGGCAACCCATATTATGAGCCCGGTGTTGTGCAAATTCATTTTGAGCAACACATGTAAGAAAAACCTATGTGGTGGAATACATATACCCATACGATTACCATGCGGGTGATAAGGATGTTTGGGGGGAGGGCGCCAGCAATGCGCAACAGTGGCCGTTTCGATTTCACCGCCGATCTCACTATCCAGCCCACGATCGATCTCACTATCGATATCGTTATCGATCTCACTATCGATCTCGGCTTCGATCTCACTATTCATCTCACGATCGATTCCACTATCGACCTCGCTATCAATCCCACACGATCGATCTCACGATCGATCTCTTCATCGATCTCGTTATCGATATCACGGTCCATCTCACTATAGATCTCACTACCGATCTCTCACGATAGATCTCACTATCGATCTCACTATCGGTCCCATTATCGATCTCACTGTCGATTTCACTATCGATCTCACTATCGATCTCACCACGGGACACCACAGGACAACGACGGGACACCGGCGGGACACCAGCGGGACACCGGCGGGACACCGGCGGGACACCGCGCGCCACCGGTTGCCGGGCGGAGGACCTTTTGGTCCGGCCGCGGCCCAGCCACGACGGGACACTGGCGGGACACAAGCGGCACACTGGCGGGACACCAGCGGGACACCGCACGCCACCGGTTGCCGGGCGGAAAACCTTTTGGTCCAACCGCGGCCCAGCCACAGGAGAATTTCCTCTCCCCCGCCCACGCAGCTTCGCCTCGCCCGTACGCACGGCACGAACAAGAAACCGAAATCGATTTCCCGGTAGAGGGGCTCTCCGTTCCACTTCGATCTCACCCCCCAACCTCCGATACATGTGGGATCACCCACGTGCGGAAACTATATGGTGCACCGTATTTCGTGCAGTCGGTGTGGTTTAATCTATGTGGTGTTATATGAGTTGTGGATTTCAGATGGTGCAAATTTGAATATCTTATGCCGTGCAACCTTGGTGTTGCAACCCATGTTGTGGTCGCGATGATGTGACATTTTCTGTTGTGTAACAAATGTAATGCAACCTGCGTGGCGCAATCTATGTGGTGCAACTTACGTGGTGCAATCTATGTTGTGCAACCTATGTTGTGCAAGCTACGTTGTGCAATCTATGTGGTGCAAACGATGTCGTGGAATCGAGGTTGTACATACCCATGCTCAAGACATGTAGTACAGTCTATGTGGCGCAACCTATGTGGTGTCACTTGCGTGGTGTATGGTATGGTGTGCAACCTGTATTGTTCAACGTATGTTTTGCAATGTATGTGGTGCGATTGGTTTTTGCACCTGGCGAAGTCCATGCCCTTGCAAACGTCCCACCCCCCCACCCGCAGCTTGGTTTGCAAAGCCCATGCGGCGGCGGTTGCGATGAGTGGTTGGTGTTGGCTGGTGCATCTGCGGACGCGCTAGTATGCGCATGCTCGCGCGCACAGCGGCTGGCTAGTTTGGCGCGGCCGACGCGGCCGCGGTGGCGCTGTCCACTGGGCACTTCCCAGCGATCACTTCAGTGCGAGTTGGTGACTTTAGCGGGCGCGGTATCATGGCGACTACGACAAATGGTAGACGCGATTATGAGAGTAGCGATGATGGCGACGACGGTGACGGTGACGACGCAGGCCAATGACGGGGCCGATGCTTATCACGCCCGCCGGTAACGATGACGATGTTCTCGCGTCGGTGATGAAGATTCTTGAAGAAGTTCGACATTCGCGCGCGGCCGACGCGCGCGAGTGGCCCGCGCTATATTTTTTGACGCGGATCGTGCCACCCCCAACACGCGCGCGATGGAGTTCGAATGAGCTTGACATGTGGCGCGAAAGGCACCCGCTTGGCATAATGTTATGTCAAAGTTGCAAAACGTACGGTCTTCTTCCGAATCCGCCAGGCCGCGGGTGCAGGACTTTGAAAATTGATGTTGCAAAATCATGTGCTTTGATGTGATTTCGGGGCATTCGTTTTCCTTACGAAGCCTACGGCCCTCGAAGGATTCCGCATGCGCGCGCGACGACGCGCGCGCGTGCACTTCGTTCCATATGTTGCAAAGGATTTGTGCGACAGCACGACCGCATGGGCGTTCGAACGATTTTGACACGCGCGCGCGCAAGAGGCCCATCTGGTAGCATGTTATGAGCATGTTGAAAATGCTTTTAAACACAAGAATTTATACACGTATATAAGCAAGTCACAAGAGCGCGGGCGCAGGTTTTTTTGAAACACTTGTTTGCGAAGCCATCTGTTTAAATTTGTTTTCGGGACGCTTCATTTTGAAACCCCTACCCCAAGTTTCTTAAGGATTTCGGCATGCGCGCGCGGCGACGCGCTTGTGTGCACTTCGTTATGTTTGTTGTAAGGGCTGATTGCCAACTGGTGGTTTGATTTGTGTTAGACGCGTACGCGCGCATAGCACTTGTTTGCAGAGGATGAGAGGTGGGGGCGATACCTCGGGCTCCTATTTAGTATGGAGGATGGGGCATAAACAAATGTAAACTACAATACGAAAAGGTAGCCTGTCAAGTCCGGGGGTGGGGGGCATGTAGATCCTGTTATCGCTTACAGGAGATTCCACGTGGTGCAACCCATGCTGTGCTAAGTCGCGGCAGTACCGAAATTCAGGGCCAGACGTTGGGAGACGGCGAGGTGCCGACAGGGCGGCGACAGCGACAACAATAGCCGCCAGACTGCCATTCAGCGCCAGTTCCTCAGAACACATGCGAGAACCCTTCAGTGCAAGCATTGCTTGGGGCATAAGCTGAACTTTTCGGAGGTTCGCGCGTATTTCTTGGATCGGCGCTGGAGCCCCCTGCCGGCGCCTATGGAGCAGCATCTGGCGCGCTCCGCGCGCCAGGGAGGGCCCCAGCGCGGATCCCAGAGAATCCGCGTGCGGCTCCGAGAATGTGTGTTTACACCCCTGTTTCTTCTTGTTAGCTCTCCTCTCGCGATGGCCCAGAGGCCTACGGGCAGAGGCGCACGTGACGGGGTCTGCTGCGGCCGAGAAATTGCATTATGGCCTCGCATCTCTTCCACATCCCCGTCCCCATGCATCGGCATCTTCTGTGTTCTGCCCGTGACTTTACCCTTTCTCGTCTCCCACTTCTCTCTCTCTTCCTCTCTCTCTCTCTCTCTCCCCCCTCCGCCTGTTCGGTCTGTCCAGGGCTTGGCTCGCCTCCTGGATCTGCAGCCCTTGTTCAGGTTCTGCTGGATTGTCTTGTCCAGAGTCTGGGGGGTTCGACGCGCTGGGGAGACGGTCGGTTCTTCTGGACCCCGTATTGCAGACATTAAGGCATCGTCTTTTTGGGAACGGACGAGGAGTAGGAGGTTGTCCTCCTCCTCCCTCCCTCCTCCTCCCTTCCATTCCCCCCCGATCTTCGTCTGCGCCCCCCAGGAGGAAGAGAGGGAGGACCGAGGCGTGTCTGGCAAGTTTTTTTGTTTTCGGCGTCTCCAGGGGACCTCCGCAGACCGGACACTTCAGGGGGCCTCCGCTGAGCAGGAGGAGGAGGAGGAGCAGCAGCAGCATAGGCAACCGCTGATGGCGAGGAGGAGCAGCGGCAGCAACGGGGAAGAAGAGCATGAAGGGGAGGGGGGAAGATCTTTTCCGACCTCCCAGTCCGCGGCGGTGGCAGCACGGCGGCGGCCCATGCAGTACACCTTAGGCGATGCTTAAGAAAACCTAAGTTTTCGGCCAGAGTCTCGATTATTCTTAACGTTTCAATGTAAATCCTAAGATTTGAATGGAAATTTTGGGTTTTTATTCAAGTTCTGAGACTATGAATTTCTTAACCCATGATTTCTTAAGCATTTCGCGGGGTGTATCTGAGATGGGAGGGGATTTTTTCCGATCAGCTCGCGCTCGCAAGCCGGCTTGAAACACAAGCAGCAGCGGGAAACGGTAGCGGGATACGGGGGAAGCACGATGTGATACTAGATGGGAAGGCGCACTGAGGATGGCAAACTTGGGGCTGCTGAGTTGGAGGATGTCGAGTGTGAATCGATCGAGACCCGTTGAGCTACAACTGCATCTTCGTTGACGTTGATAGCTGCATCAAGCGGATTCTAAGATCGAGCCCGTTGACGCATGAACAATTCTGGCCACACACCCCGGCTCTGAACCCAGAACCAGTTGCCATACCCGTTGTTGTTCTGAAGCTTGTTTTGGAAAGTTGACTATTTGCACGCAGTTGCGATACCCAACAGCAAGCAGAGCAAGCTACAGCATAAAGCACATTGCTTCCTCCGCCTGCAATCTCAGAGAAGCCATTGTTCCTGAACGAAGAGGGGTTGTCCCTGGAGCTTGCGCAGCTTCGACGCTCACACTCCGCCTTGGATCTCCATCCTTCGGGCCCCAGGCATGTCTGAAGCGGGTTTCCTCCACAGCCCCGCTACAGCAGGCACATCAAGCAAGCATTCGGCCTTCCAGCATTGGGCCCGACGGGAATTTCTTCTCCCCCGATGGCCCTGGGGACCCAAGGAAGCTGTGGGGCACCTCAGCAAGCTCAAAGATCGACGAAGGATGCGCAAGGATGTCCTATCGTTTGTGTCTGCTGCAGACAGCCTGAGACAGCGCAGGTTCACCGGGCCACCAGGCGCCAGGCTCGCCGCGAGCTTGCCGTCACCCGCGAGCTCTGTCACCTTCTTCTCGCTGCAGGGCGGTCGGCTGCGAGGCGGAGCGGCGCGCCGGCGGAGGAGGCCAACGCGAGCGCCCTCGGGCATGTGTGGGCTCCAGCGGCCGAGGCAGAGGCCGACGCGGACCTCCTCGCGTCGTGGAGAGCTCCGCGAGGGGAGACTCAATCTTTTCTCTGCCTCATGGGGGCCCCGGCTGGGCCCTGGGACCGTCAGAGAGCGACCGGGGACAGAGAAAGCCGGCCCCGGGGGAAACGGGGAAGGGGTCGAGACTTCTGGGGGCCCGCGCCGTCCCAGCATCACAGCGTCTGGCCCGCGCGGAAGCGGAGGCCAGGCCCAAAGCCTCGCACGAAGTGGCAGGCCCAAGCCGGGACGCGTGGGCCTCAGAACGCGAGGGCCGGGGCGGCCGGGCGCGGACGGCCGCCACGTCTTGGGCCTGCAGGCCGGCAGGCGACCGGCCAGCGCGCAGGGGTCCGGCTCGCCGGCGGCGCCGGCCCGTCGGCGCTCCTGCCGCAGCCTGTGCGGGGCACCGCCGGGGTGCGGCGGCTCGGGCTCTCCGCGCCGGGTTTCGGCCGGCGACTGTCCTGCTGCGGTGCGCAGGAGGAGAAGGCAGAGGAGGAGGAGGAGGAGGAGGAGGAGGAGGAGGAGGAGGAGGAGGAGGAGGAGGCTCAGGGGCCCTCCCCTGCGCCTCGCCCCTGGCGGGTCCCCCTCGTCCTCCCCCTCCCCTCCCCCCCCCGTCTTACCCTGCCTCCTGCTCCTCCTACGCCTCGGACTCCACGGGCCTGCCTCTCTGGAGGCAGGCCAATGCAGCAGCCAGCATCCTCCTTCTCTTCCTCCCTCTCTTCCTCGTGTTCGTTCTGGTGCTCACACTCCTCACCACCCTCCTCCTTCTCCTTCCTCTTCTTCTCGCTGCTTTCCCTGATTCGTCTCCTCCTCCTCCTGCTCCTCCTGCTCCTCCTCTTCCTCACTATGATCAGCGTAATCAGCATCGGGATCATCATCAACAGCATCATCATCAACATCTGCACCATCATCATCCTCATCACCCTCATCATCATCATCATCATCATCATCATCATCATCATCATCATCATCATCCTCATCACCCTCATCATCACCATCACCATCATCATCATCATCATCATGCACCTCTCTATCCCCTTCGCGCCCGCTACGCAGTCGTCTGCAGCTTCTCGGCCTAGAGCTTGCCCCACTCCGGCCCCCTTCGCCCCCTTCCGCGCGCGCGCGCGGCCGGGGCGCCAGGGGCCTGCGCAGGCGGCCGACCCGGAGGACCGCTTCGTCGTCTACGCGGCGGCCACCTTCTACGTGTACAGCGCGTGGTCTTCCGCGAAGCGGAGATCCAGCGCTGCCCCCCCGAGCTCGGTTGCACGGGATCTCCTTCCCCGTCAACTTGTTCTCACGAGGGGTTGCGCCCGATCGCCTCGGGCAGGCGATCGGTGGCGGTTAGGGTTTCCCCTTTCCGCTCGGGTGCTGCCCGCCGCCCTACAGGCAGCGTGCACCCGTCCTGCGGCCTCTAGCCTGCAGGTAGGACGGCCCTGTCCCTCAGGCCCCCTGTCTGTCAGGCGCCTGTGGCCCATGGCTCAACGGCCTGCGGCGTTCGCGGGTGCGCACTCACAAACTACTTCTCGCCCCTCTTTGCCCCCTCCTCTTCCTCCTTCCTCGGTGGGGGAGGGGCGGGACGACGACGGCGACGACGCTCGCGCGCCGTGTACTGGGACCCACGCCGCCGCGCAATCTGCCGCTCCGCCCACCGCCCAGAGATGCCCCGCAAAGGGCGTCGGTTCACCGCTGCTCGGGAGCTCTTCAGCCGCCGGCCAAGTCAGCTCGCGCGCCGCCTCGTTACACCCTGCGCCGAGAGCTTTCCAGGCGGAGGGGTGGGAGAAGGAGGTCCTTTCTAACCTCAGCCTCCTCCCCCCTCATGCTCCTTCCCTCAATGCCGCCTCTTGGTTCAGGGCTGACGTCAGGCGCTGTGCGCCGTTCACGTGCTTCGCCGCCTCTGCTGCGGCCGCCGAACTTGCGTCTCCTGACGTGCCCCTGCGCGGCGTCTCCGTCCCGGATGCGCGGGCGCCGATCCGAGGTGCCGCGTCGGACGCCGCTGTCCCCCCCAGATGTGGCGTTCCTCTCGTCTGGCCGCTTCGGCCATCTCCGGGGTTGGACCCCGAGCCGCGCCACAACGCCAGGCGTGTTGGCCCTCCTCCTGGCCTCACCGCCCCAGTCTCCCAGGCCGCTACGCCAGTGGCCGCTGACGAGGGCAGGACGACGGCGCAGCACGACGACGCTGCGCGCGGCGAGCAGCACGAGCAACGATCGCTTCCCACGCGCTTGCGGGGGGGTCCGCCGCCTGGCCTCGGGAGGCTGGAGGGCGCTCCCGCGCCCGTGGGGCCGCTCGTCACACTCGCTGACGTGGAGGCTGGTGCTCACGGGCATCCCTCGGTGCCCAGCGGCGAGTTGCTTCGCGCGGTGCCTCTTCCGCTTGCTCTGGCGGTGGGCGCTCCGGCTTTCGGCGGATCTGAGGGAGTTGGTATGCGCCCCTCCAGCGATGCTGTTACGGCCCCGCAGGGAGGGGTTCGCACCGCTCCCTCAGCCGCCACAGCGGCTCACGCTCCGGGCACTCCGCCGCGGAGCAGTCCCTGGGCCGCCTTGCCGTCGCGCGTCGGCCTCCAGCCCCCTCCCGGGTTGGAGCTGCCGAGGCCAGCACCGACGCCAGCACGAACGCCAGCATTGACGGCGGCGGCCCCCGCGCACGCGCTCTCGCCGGCGCCAGCGCCCTCGCCTTCGCCCGCACCGAGGCCAGCACCGACGCCAGCGCTAACGCCAGCACTGGTGGCGACAGCATTGACGCCTGCGCTTGCGCCGGCACCAACGCCCGCGCCTCCGCCCGCAGCGAGGCCAGCACCGACGCCTGCACTAGCGCCAGCGTTGGCGGCGGCAGCACCGACGCCTGCGTTTACGCCGGCACCAGCTCCAGCGCCTACGCCCACGCTGAGGCCAGCACCGACGCCAGCCTTAACGCCAGCACTGACGGGAACAGCACCGACGCCTGCGCTTATGCCGGCTCCAGCGCCAACGCTTACACCAGCACCGCGGTCAGCACCGACGCCAGCACTAACGCCAGCACTGACGGCGGCAGCACCGACGCCTGCGCCTGCGCCGGCACCCGCGCCAGCGCCTACGCCAGGGGGCGCTTCGACAGTGTTGTCCTTCCACCCGCCACCTGGGTTCGAGGCGCTGTCGGGCCCCGCGGTCTGGCAGGTGGTGCCACTTCCCGGCTTCGCTAGCCTGGAGGCGGGCACTCGGGTGCCGCCGCCGCACAACCGTTGCGCGGTTGGGTTTCCGTTTTCTGACAGCGGAAGTTGGCAATGGGCGATCCCTTGCCTAGGGGCCCCACCCCTGCCTCCAAGGGAACCCAGACCTTCAGTGTTCAACGCGGGTCTTCTTGCGAGCAGTGTGGCGGGCGCTACTTGGGACGCCGGTGCTGCGAGCCCAGGGCCCCTTTCTTGCGATGAGGCCCGCTCGAACGCTCGCGACCTGTGGCGGTCGCTCGGGGTACGAGTGGACCCCCCCGTTGCCCTGCCACGCTTGGCCTCCTTGGTGGCGAGCGCAACCTCGGGGTTAGCGTACGCCAGCGATCAGGGAGTTGCGGACGCGGCCTGGCCAACCTCTGCCAGCGCAGGGCCTCCTGCGAACGGCGTGGCTCCCTCGAGCCACCGCGACCTGCCGCGGTCGCTCGGGGCCTGCGGGGAACCGTCCGCGTCCCTGCCTGGTCTGGTCCCGGCGTTGGGGGGCGGTGCCCAGCGAGCCTCTGCGGCAAGCGCTGGGTCCGCCCCGAGCGGCGTGGCGTCCTCGACCCGGCTAGCCTCTGCTGCGCGCGCAGGGCCTCCTGATATCGGTGCGGCTCGTGCGAGCCTTCGCGACCTGCCGCGGTCGCTCGGAGGGGCCCCCTCCGCGTTCTTGCCAAGCTCAGCCTCGGGGCTGCCAGGTGCGAGTCGGATGGCTTATGTTGCAGGCGCTCGGCCCTCTGCGAGCGGCCCCCTCGCTGCAGCGACCTCCGCTGGGCCGTCCCGCGCATGCTCCCTTTCGAGCCGCCCTACTCGCCGCGCGAACGTCGAGAAGGAACCGACACCATCTGCGCCAATTCAGGCGGCGGCTGGGGGTCTGCCCGCCGTAGCCGCGGAGGTCGCCTGCAATCCAGCCGGTCGTCAGGCTACGCGCCAGGCCAGCCCTTCGTCCCTCGCATCTGGTTCCCGCACAAGGCGATCGCGGAAGCAACGCCTTCGTCGAGGAGGTCGCCGAGGTCGCACGTCTGGGCATGGCTCGCGTGGCTGCCGCGCCGCCTCCAGCGGCCCCCAGTCTGCAGGCCGCCCGCCGAGCACAACAGATCCCCCTTCCGAGCCAACGGGCCATTTTTGCCGAGACGCGCCAGACGGCGCTGGCCCTGACTCTTCAGGCTCAGGGCCCAAATGTGCGGACGGGCGTCCTCGGCGCATCGTTCATTTTGATGCGAGTGATCGCCCGTCGGCGCGGGTGGCGGCAGACCCTTGCCGCGCCGCCTCCGCCGGCTCCCAGGCCGCAGGCGGTGCCGCCCCCCACGGCGGCGCATCCCAACGCAGGGGTGGACGCACGCGAGCTGCGTGCACCGGCCGAGGGCTCATGCAGCGGCGTGTCGCTGCAAGCGCCGACGCTGTTGCTGCCAGGCGTGCCTGGGCTGAGCGAGGCCGTGAGAGTAGGCACGCGCTCCTCCAGCGATGCTGTTGCGGCCCCGCAGGGAGGTGTACGTGCCGCTGTCGCGACTCTCGCTCCACCCCCGGTTCGCCCTCAGGGCCGAGTGGCCATTTTGGCCAGTTTCACCGTGCTGCCGGAGCCCCAGCCGTCAGGGCCTCAGGCGCGCCGGGTGCTGGTTCAGGTGCCGAGGCCCCCGCTTCTGGGGCTCCTGATTCGAGTGCCGCCGCTCCTGGCACTTCGCGTGCCAGCACTTGCACTGGCAGGTCAGCGCCCTTCGTGGCAGATCTGTCCGCACTGCTGCGCCTGTTCCCAGGCGCCTGCATCGACGTCACCCACTGGGCTGCTGCTCTTGCCCAGGTCGGGATGGGGACTCGATGTTCCCTTGCCGCTTTTACCCGCTCATCCCTCTGCGCGTCGGATTGGGACGACTCGTACCTGTTGGAGTCGGCTCCCCGCGATCCATGGCCGTGCCCTCCCTCGCCGCCTTTACCGCCGCCACCCGGGCACCTGACGGGTCGCGCGCGTGAGCGCTGGCGTGTGAGGCGCGCCGCCCGCACGTTGTCGCAGCATGCTGTCGTTGCGCTCAACTGGCTCACCTTGGGCCATCCCAGCTTCGCTCCCGCCGAAGCCAGGGTGCGGGCAACGGTCACACCCTGCCAGGAGGGTGTCCGCAGTCGCCTCGAGCGTCTGTGTCGGATCGCAGTTCGCCTTGCCCGCGGTGGCAAGAGCGACCTCGGTCGGGCTTTTGCCAAGTTCGACTCTACCGAAGTCTCGCTCCATGGCCTGGCCACCCATGTCGCAGCTCTTGAGGCTTCGTTCACCTCCTCCTCCCAAGTGCCCGCCCCCATGCGGCAACTTCCCGTCAGCGCCACGCCCTTGGCTAGCTCGCTGGCGGCTGCGGCAGGCTGGGATCCTACCCAGGCTGAGCCTTTCGACCTCCGGGTCCAGGCGTCCCGCATCAAGTGGGATTACTCTCCTACGTTTGATCCCACTCCGTACTTGTCCGACGATCTGGTTCGCTCCGCTTTTCATGACCCTGAAGTCATGCGGCTACCAGAAAACGAGTGGCCTTCGGGCTTTTCGGGTGCTCGTGTGCATATGGATCGCGAGCAGCTGTGGGAGCTTCTGCGCAAGTGGGACTCCTGCGGCGCCCTGTACCTTACTCCCTCCGACGACCTCGCCTGGGACGAGGCTTGTGGTGCGTTCAGGGTCCCGAAGGATGAGTACCATGACCGTCTCATCCTGAATCCGACGGTAGTAAACAGTCGTTGCAGCAGCGTCTCCTCCAGCACACAGCGCCTCGGCCAGGGCTTCCTTCTGTGCCGCCTGGGTCTCGCGCCCGGAGAATGGCTGGTGGTCTCGTGCGACGACCTGCGCGAGTTTTACTACACGTTCAAGGTTCCGCCAGCTCGCGCACGCCGCAACGCCCTCCGCGTTAAGCTCCCCAGCTCGCGGTTTAAGGGCTTCAACGCGTGGCGGAAAGACCTTGAGGGGCTGGGCGTTTCTCCCTGCCTTAACGCGCTGGCCATGGGCGACAACATGGCAGTGGAGATCGCCAACTCCGCACACGAGGGCGTGCTGCGCAGCTTCGGCGCGCTGCGGCCTTCCGAGCAGGCCGTGCATCGCATGCCGTTCCCTCGGGGGCCCTACGTCGAGATGTTAAACATCGACGACCACACGGGCTTTCAGAAGCTCTCGTGGCGCGGGAGCGCCCCGCGCCCCGACGACCCGACACGCCGCGACAGGGAGGTTTTTGCTGCGTGTGATCGCGGCTACCCCCAGGTGGGCCTCATTCAGCACCCCGGCAAGAGGGCCAGGGGCGAAACCCACAAGGTCGTGGTCGGCGCCGAGGTGGAGGGCAGGATCGGCATAGTGTGTGCTCCCCTGGTCCGCACTGTGGCCCTCTGCCGCCTGACCCTGATTCAGGTATTCCTCGGTCGCTCGACTCGGGCGTTGCTGAGCTCGCTCGTGGGTTGTTGGGTGCAGGTGTTTTTGTATCGACGTCCCATCCTGTCGATATTCACTCACATCTACACCTTCATCTCGACCCTTCCCGACGACGGGCTCGAATATGAGCTCCCGCCCTCGGTTCGCGACGAATTGCAGGCCTGTGCCTACCTGGCTTTTGTTGCGATGACCGACCTTAGGGCGACGCCTTGCCCTGAAGTGTTCGGCACGGATGCCTCCCTCGGCTGGGGCGGGGTGGTCCGCAGCGACATCAGTTCGCACCTGTCACAAGAATTGTGGCGGCGCTCCGAGCACGGCGGCTGGCATACTCGTCTTCCCGACCGTCACTTGCTCATGGTCCTGAGCCGCGGGCACTTCCTGGGCCCCGAGCTGACCCAGCTGCGCCGCGAGGCGGGGCTCCCTTTTCTTGAGCTCCCCATCGCGCCGCGCTGGATCAGTGAGCTGTCGGAGGCTCTGCGGTTTCGGTTGGCGTATAAGTGGGAGTTCCGCATGCGTCGCCATATCAATATCCTTGAGACTACAGTGTTCAAGAGTCTGTGCAAATACTGTTGCGTCCGCAACCCCGACTCCCGGATCCCTGTTCTCTTGGACTCCCAAGTGGCACTAGGCGCGGCGGCCCACGGTCGGAGCAGCAGTCCCGGACTTTCGCATGTGTTGAGCACCTGCTTGCCCTACATCCTGGGAGGCGGGCTCTACATGGGCGGGCTTTACGTCCCGACCGATGTCCATCGAGCGGACGACCCCACGCGCAATCGCCCCGTCCGCCCTCCCTCGCGTGTCGAGCCTGCTTGGCTGTCGGATATTGACGAGGGTCGGTTCGAGCGATTCGACGTGATAGCGGCTGCCGATGCTGCTTCCGCGTACCCGACGTGTCTGTGGGGCAGGTTCGCGCTCCTGGTTCTGGCTCGCCGCCCTGCCGCGGGCGCGGGCCCGCACGGGCACCTTGCGACCAGCCGTCAGGAATCGCCATTCCCCGGCGATCAGGGCGACGCGGCGGCGTCCGCTGAGGCTGGGGGCCCGCCGCTTCTCGCGCCCCCCAGCACCACCAGCTCGCCAACACCCGCCTCGCGGGAGCCAGCACCCAGTGGTCCGCGCAACGTTCTTCGCACTGACGCCTTGCGTAGTCCCCGGCACGATCATGTCGTGAATTCTGCAGCCAGCGCAGCGCCCGCGGTGCCCACCGCTTCGGCGCCCCCCTGGGATGTTAGCTCGTTCCCGCCCCCGCCGGCAGGCATGCGCCCTGCCAGCGATGCTGATGCGGCCCCGCAGGGAGGGGCTCGTGCCGTCGGTGGGGGGCCAGGAGCAGGCGCGCCCGAGGCGAGGTCCCGCTCGCAGCGCCCGGAACGTTCGCGAAGTCGCGCTCGCGGTCCTTCTTCTTCTGCTGCTGAGGAGGGAGCGCGCGCGGGCGGCTCCCATGAGGGCCGTGCAGTGGCCGCCGCGTCAGCGCCCGCGCGCTTACCCCCTGTCGGCGGCTCGCATTCGCAGTCGGCGGGGGGCGCGGCCGCCGCGTTCGACAGCGAGCGCCAGTTACGGCCAGCTGATGCTGCCAAGTTGATGGCCGCTTGCGCGCTCCTCGGCGTGCAGTTGAGCACTTCAGACTCCGGGGTGCACCGGGCGTGGCGGCGGTTAGCGACCCCCCACCACCCGACCAAGTCGCGAGGCTGCCATGCTTCCGCGGCTCGTTGGCAGCAGTTTTGCGACGCCCGGTCCCAGCTGCTCGGGCCCTTCCGCGAATTGCGCGTCCACGGCGGATCCGTTGCGGGGGCGCAACCTGGGAAATCCCCAGCCTCGACGCGCGGTCTCGTGGACAGCGCGCCGCGGCCGCCACAGGCGACCGAGGCCGTCGGCGCCGTGTCTGGCGCGACTCCCGCCAGCGCCCGGACGGCCTTGTCGGCGGCGTGTTGCGGCGGCGGCCTCGGGTCTCCGGAACGCGCGGCCGCGCCTAGCGCTGCGCCTGGCGTTCTTTCGGCGCGGGGCGCTAGGACCAGCGTGGGCCCTCCGGCTCGCGCCGCAAGTGCGCCACCAGCACCGCGCGCCGACGATGTGCCCACGCCTGCTTCCGTGCATCGTTCGCAGTCGAGCGCCCGTGCGCGCGTGCATGATGCCTCGCCGCCCGCCGCCGCCTCATACGCCGTGCCGCCGGCCGCCCCTCGTGCCAGGGCCGCTCCGAGGTCTCTGGAACTCGCGGCCGCGCTTAGCGCCGCGCCCATGGCGGGAGACCCGCCCGTTGGCAACGCGGATTTCCCCGACTCCAGGGAAGCTGCCCATGGCATAGTCTCTGAGGCGCTGGCGGCTGCGCCACACTTTTCCGAGTCCTTGGAGCCCTCTGCGCGCGCGGCCCAAGGTCCGCCCCAAGTCGGGGCGTGGGCCACCTCGGCTGCGATGCGCACCAGCCAGGTCGCTGTCCCAGCGGCCGCGGTCAGGCTCGCGCGTGCCGAACGGCGTGCTTTGGCGCGGTTCCGAAGCGCGGTCGACGCTGTCGATGCCGCTCTGACCGAGGTCGAGCTGGAGAGAGGCGCGGAGACTGGAGAGAGCGCGGGAGAGCTGGCAGAGCGTATCCTGCCGCTCCTCGCCGAGCTCGAGCGCCGTAAGGCTGCATTGTGCAGCGCCCGCTCACGTCTTGCCAATTGTGTCAGAGAGGCCGCGTCCGCCGGGCCCCCCGCGGCGGCGGCGGACCTTTTTGCGCCTGCGGCAGTGCCGGCTGCCCCCGCGGAGGTGGACAGCGCCGCCGAGGCTGAGGCGAGGGTAGGTACGGTCCCGCACAGCGAGGCTGGAACGGCGCCGCAGGGCGGTGGCCGTGCCGCCATTACCTGGCATCGGCGAGTCCCCCACCCCGCGCGCCGCCGCCGCCGTGCAGCAGGTGCTGCGCCTCCGAGCGCTCCGCGGTCAGGCGCCGTCCTGTCTTCGGCTGACGCCGCACATCAGGGCGAGCGGCAGCGCCCGCGGCTTATGGCGCTAGACGGCCCAGGGGCCGAGCTGTCCCCAGCCGCGCCGACGCCTTCTGGCTCGACCGCTGCAGCTGACTCCGGTCGCGGCCTTAGCCCCGCGCCTCCTCTCGCGCGAATCTCGTTCGTTCGGGGCTCTCGTTTCGCCCCCGCTGATGAGAGCAGGCGTACACGCTCGCTCGTTGCATTCGAGCTGTGGCTTGGTGAGCACACGGGCATTGTCCCTGACACGCTCTACCGCAGCGGGATCTTAGCAGGCAGTTTCTTGGCCACGTTCGGAGTTTGGCTCCACGACGCGGGGCTCCCGCAGTACATCTTTGTTCACGCCGTGCTGGGCGTGCAGGCCAATCACCCTCACTGTAGGGGTTTGCTGACTGAGGCCTGGGATGTTGCTAAATTGTGGAAGCTTTCCGAGCCTCCAGCGCGCTTCTTCGGGCATGCCCGCAGCTTCCCCGGGCTCCGCCCGCCGCTTCCCCGAGCGCTCCTTCGCGCGATGGTTAGCTTGTGCCTGCTGTGGGAGTGGCCCGAGATGGCTGCCCTGGTGCTGGCTGGTTTCACGATGTCCCTGCGTCCAGGCGAGATTCTCCACGCGAAGCGTTGTGACTTGTCGCTGCCATGCGACCGCTTTGAGCCGGAAGGCGACGCCTTCTTGTCGATTGCAGTTCCTGAGAGTTGTCGGTCTTATCCGATTCAATACGCTCGTTGTTCGGATCGAGCGACCGTCAAAATTATGGAGATTGTGTTTCGGCATGTGGGCCCCACCGATCCGCTCATGACCACGACCTCTGGTCAGAGCGGCTTCCGTACTCGGTGGAACCATCTACTTGTCGGCTTGGGCGTGCCGCTCGCCAAGATGCCTGCGGGGTTCGACATCACACCCGTTGGCCTTCAAGGCACAGGCGCCACAGACTTCAATGCCGCTACGGAGCATTTGCCACGCGTCTTCTGGCGGTGCCGCTGGCGCCAGGCGTCCACCGCCGAGGGATACCTGCAAGACGCTGCCGCTTCTACTGTCCTTGCCGCCCTCCCTGAGGCCTCTCGGTCTCTGGTCGAGTACTGTGCGTCTGTTAGCGACTACCTTGTCGCGTCCTTCCTGAATGCTGGCCCTGCCGGGTGGCCCATTCAGCTCGCAGCCGCCCGCCGAACTCTTGTCACTTCGCAAGGGCTTTGAGCATGGGTATGGCTGCTACGACCTCCTGATGGTCGTCCAGGGGCCCGTGTTGGACACGGCCACCTGAGTGCGCCGCACGGTGCGATCGCGGCGGCCCGTTTCTCTCTACGGCCCGCCGCGCGCGCGCCGCGCGTCCGCCCCGAGACGACTGCTCTTCTGCGCAGCGAGCGGGGATGCACCTCTCTATCCCCTTCGCGCCCGCTACGCAGTCGTCTGCAGCTTCTCGGCCCCCACCCTCTACCTCCCTCCTTCTTCAAAGGCTGGCCTGCGGCGCTGCTACGACCTCCTGATGGTCGTCCAGGGGCCCGTGTTGGACACGGCCACCTGAGTGCGCCGCGCGGTGCGATCGCGGCGGCCCGTTTCTCTCTACGGCCCGCCGCGCGCGCGCCGCGCGTCCGCCCCGAGACGACTGCTCTTCTGCGCAGCGAGCGGGGATCATCATCATCATCCTCATCATCATAACTATCGTTATCATTATCATTAGCATCATCCGCATCATCACAATCATCCTCATCATCAGCATCAGTAACATCATCCTCCGCATCATCATCAGCATCAACATCACCATCACCATCAACAGCAGCAGCAGCATCATCATCATCATCATCATCATCATCCCCAGTATCATCCTCAACCTCATCATCCGTAGCCTTTTTGGCTCAAGCACGAAACGTGCGGCCTGGCGCTTCGTGCTTGGTCGCTGCCGAGGGCCAGGCTCGAGGTTATTTTAGCCTCAGGCGGCTCCGATAAAACTTGTGTTATCCTGTGTGCGAGCTCCCCTGCCCCGTGCCGCCCCGATCCTCAGAACTAGGCATGGCGAGCGCTGAGAAGATCCAGAAGATGCTGCACGATCACGTTGCAGCCACTATTGAAGCCACATCGAAAATGCTAGACGATCGATTGAATATCCTAGGTCAGTCCGAGTCCCTCAAGGAGATGACCACCCGCATCGATAAGATCCAGGAATCACAGAGAATGACAGATGCGAGGATGGACGCACTCGAGCACGCTCATCAGCATGCAATGTCTCGGAGTCCTTTGTCACACGTCGTGCAGTCGGGCAAGCGTCGTGCAGTGGATGGTGGGTCTGCGGGGGACGGACCGACGTCGACAGGAGGTGGTGGAGGAGGTGCATATGTTGCCAGCCTCGAGGATGCACATAGGTTGCTCATACTTGGATTCCAGGACCGTCTCATGGCATCGACTCTCGAGCGCGTGGGCAAGGATATTGCCTCGAAGTGTGCGACCACGTCAGCTGCTCGTCTCATTCGGGTGGTATTCGGTCGTCAGAGGACCCGGTCCCGCTGTTTCATGTCTTTTGTTGCCCCCAGAAGCAGGATGTACTTCATATCAAAGCTGGCGAAGTTGGCTTGGGGACCCTGGGCCTTGATGCTGCCCCACTTAGGCAGAAATTCCCGGATGCTTTTGAGACTGCACCCACGCGCCCCTTTTGATTTCGAGCCAAATTGGCTAGACAGAAATCAGTTTTTGGTAGATCTGTAAGTTCAGTTTTGTCTTCGGGCCCCTCGGCTGAGCAGAGCCGGCATGAGGCCGTCGCTCTCGAGCGGGAGATTGTGCTTAATCTCCCCTCCAGTTCGAGCTCGGGGTCTTGCTCGTCCTCTGACTCGTCAGATTCTGACTCATGCAGCAGCGACGGCTCGGGGTCGCCGTTTGATATGTCTCTGCCTTTTGCTCCCCCTCCCTCCTGTTCTCTCGCTTTTCTCACCTGGAACTCTTGAGGACTCTTCGCCTCAATCGCTGCTTCCTCTCCCCGTGCACCACGTCGATACATGAAGTTACTGGCATACCCCCGTCGTGCAAGCATACTTTGCGTTCAAGAAACTCACGGAACTGCTGGCGATACGAAAGCGATTTAGAAGGATTTGCGGAATTGGACTGTGGGTTTCTCGGGGCACTCGTCGGACATTGCTGGTGGTGTCCTTGCTGCTATCTCTCCATCCCTCTGCTCTCTTCACGGACACTCGGCGCTGCAAGGTCGAAGACGGTCGCATCCTTCTTACCAAATGTACGGGCAGATTTGCTTCTCTCTGGGTCCTCAATGTACATCTACCTACCTCGGTGGAGCCCATGTGGGTTTTCAATCGTGCACTTGGGCGCGTCCAGGAATGTATGCGTGACGCTGGAAATGCTCTGGTTTCGATTAGGGGAGATTTCAACTTTGCCTTGGAGGAGGGCGGGGGACAATGTGGTGACGGATCTGGGTGGCGCCCCGGGGATCGGCATCGGCGCGATTCGTTTTCTCGGTTCTTCCCGCGGTGGGCTGAAATCCACCAGCCAGATCCTACACGGAGGGAAATGCTGAATAATGCACTGGTTCACGGTAGCCGACTTGACCACCGTCTCTATCTTGCCAATCCTTCTGCTGCGGTTGCTGGTCTCTCGATTTCGTGCTCTGCGATTGGGCGCGCGACGTTCGCTGGTAACGTTTCGGAGCATATCCCTGTGGCAGCGACTTTTCGGACCTTTGCTCCCTCTGGTTTTCAAAAAATGCCATCGCGGGTTGGGCCCCGCCTTATTTTTCATGCTGCGCTCGAATTTCTCTTGAAAGACATGGACCGCCCGGCGCCGATTGGGGGGCAAGTCTGTCTTGTGAAGCAGTGCGCGAGGGAAGCTGCCAACCAAACTCGTCGTCGCATGAAGCGCGTGTTAGCTGAGGAGGCATATGCAAAGATCCACTTCGCACTTGCAGCATTGCGCGGGTTTCGCGCACGGAGCTTGCAGAGGGTTTGTGACGCGGTGCAGTGTCACCATGATATCGCGCGTCTCTTTGCCCTCTCGTCTGGTATTTGCTTCTCGCTGCCGTCTCTCTGCGATCATTCAGATGTTGCAGAGCGCCCGCATTTCGGAACTGGAAACGGCTGCGGGCCAGGAGGGGGGGCCTGACTTGAAGGCGCGCGCGCGAGCAAGGTTGCAACGTCGTAAGGAACTCTGGAGGCCACTTCAGAAGACGGTCTCCATGGGGAATATAATTGGCCCTGATGGGGACGCACGTGCCTCTTCCGATGAAGCTGGCGAAGCCCTTGCTGGTCATTGGGAGTCGGTTTTTTGTTGAACATGTGTGTGATATGGATCTCTGGGCCGATCTGGAAAATCATATTGTTCCTGTTCCTGGACTTTCTGACGAGCAACGGTATCTGGATCTGGAACCATTCGAGGAACTCGTTAGAGGGCGTGAAGACCCCATGCCTGGCCCCGACGGCATTGTGTTGTCGTGTTGGAAGTCTCCCGCGCCCATTGCTGTCTTGCGTGATCCCCACTGTCATCCGATGGGGCATCGTGGCGCAGACCCGCCAGCGAGCGCGCGTGAGATGCGATGGGTGTTTCTTGCGAATGGGGGCCGCCCATCTAATCTCTCATCGTCTCCCTCGCTCTCTCCTGGGGCCTGCCGACCGCTTGCGATGGCTGACGCTGACTGTAAGATTGTGTCACTGGCGTTCTCTTGGGGGCTAGAACTGGTGGCCCGTGAGACCGCGTCGAAAGCTCAGGCGTGCCTCAAGGGGCGCTCGATGACGGATCAAATTCTCGATGCCGACGCCCGGGGGCTGCAGCAGTTTATGTTGGGAAGGGATATGTCCTGCATGTTCCTCGCGGACTTTGCGGCAGCGTTTCCGAGCATCGCGATCTCTTGGCCTCTCCGGGTCCTGGTTCCGATGCCAGTACACACTGGGGTCGTTGGTTTCTTCGAGGCGCTTTACTTTGAGAATATGGGGCGCATTTGTTTCGGTGGGAAACGGCCTGGAATCATTCGTCTGGATCGCGGCGCGCGCCGGGGGGACCCGTCCAGCATGCTGCCCTTCGGCGTTGGCGCTTGATCCTTGCATTCGACGGATCAGCTCACGTTTACCTAGAATGATCCTTGCATGCGCTGACGATCTCTGGTTTGCCCTGCGCGATGTTCTTCTCGAGCTTCCCCTCTTGCTACCTTTGTTGCAGAGCTTGGATGGCGCGATTGGTCTCTATCTAATTCTTAAGAAATGTGCATTGGTGCAATGTGGGCTGCTTCGCTCACCGCGCACGTCGCGGCGCGCACGGCGTCTCCTGGGGTCTTTGGGGCCCGGTGCTTCGTCGATCCAGCTTGCGCGGCACGCTCGTTACCTGGGGATTCAGATCGGGCCTGAAGGAGATCGGCACGCGTGGCATTCTGCACTGCAGAAGTACCACCAGCGCTCCATTGAGATGCGTCGTCCTCGGCTCGGTCTGGCTATGACTATTCGTGCGTCTGTGATTGTCGTTGTCTCGCTGCTACGATATGCGATGCAGTTCTAACCATATCTCTCGTGCTGTTCGGAAATGCGAGCTGAATATGCACCAAAAACTCATTGCTGGCCCGCGATTCTCGTTCAACCGTATTATGCGCGCTCGGCTTCGGGACCTGGGGCTCAGTCTTGAATGTCTCGATCTGGAATTAGTGAGTATTGCTACACAGGTCCGACTGGCTCATCAATCCAATGCTTTCTCCAGAATGCAACTACTGCTCAGGGACTTAGTTACGCAAGACGACTTCCACCCTCGCGCGAGGCATCCGTGGTGGCACCGCTCGTTCGCTCGCACCTTGGTCTCGACCTGGGCAGATAACATAGATCTTTGTTCGGATTTCCTGCAGGCCAAGGGATTCCAAAGGAAGCTGTTCAACCGTCTTCGCGCGCGCCCCGCCCTTGGCCCCCCCAAAAGTTGCCTGCGGGCGCCGGTGAATCGTTGGCTCCCAGGTGTTTCAGCTGCCCAGATTGCCGATGTTATTCAGGCGATCCGCAAGATTACTAAAGATAGTTCTCTGCATCTGGGTCTTGCTTTGCAACGAGTACTCTCCCGTGGTGCATGCACTAGTGCCCAATTTCACCGTGGACCTGAACGATGTTGTTGGAACTGTGGGAGCCCTGGAGCTTCTGATTCTATGGGGCATTATGCTGTATGTCCTCGGAGACTGAGTTTAGACCTCGCCCCTTGCCTCCTTCCTTTTTTTGCGAAGAGTCTTGATCCCGCTCTTTCGCTCTCATTGCCCCCCCCCCCCCTCCGTTTCCGAGTTTGAGACTGCTGTGCGTTTCACTCCATGACGGGTTCTTGTTTGTCCAAGCGCGCGTGATGGAGGGCTCTTGTCTCCCTGTCAAAGACTTCTTCAAAGCCCGCATTCGTCTTCACCGTAGAAGGCGCCCTAAGATTCAGGAAGCCTGGTCTCATGGATAGGCGCGGCGAGCGCTGCGGAGATTCGGAAGATGCTGCCATATCACCTTGCAGACACATCGAGAATTTTAAACGTTCGACTGTCTCTGTGCTTGCCCCTTCTTTTTCCTGCCTGCCACTCTGCCTCTCAGCCTCTCTCTGCACCGCTGCTGCCGCGCGGCGCCGGCCTGTGGGCGGGGTGCGGTGTCGACCCGAGGTTCCCCGGAAGCCTCTCTCTGTTTGCCTCTCTCTGAATCCGTCTGTGGATTAGGGAGGGCCCCAGTTTCTTTTGCGGACGGCATGGGGCTCTGTCCATCCTGCGCAAGCCAGGGTGTGCAATGCCATGCTCTCCGCTTGCCTCTGTTGTATCCCCTGCCAACCGCAGGCTTCCGATGAAGTACAGCAAGGCACCCTCTCTCTTGTGCCGCGTGCCACTTGCGCTCCTTGGCTGAGGGGCCATGTGCGACACGAGATGGCGGTCGATGGCTTAATTGTTGATCGTGGTGCCCTCCGCCCCCTTCCTCTGGAGCTCGCACGCAGGACCTTATGTTACTTTTTTCCTGTCCGGACTTCATCACGTTGTCATCGCCCGCCGCCGCCGGTCTCGCTGCGGAAGAAAATTTCCCCCTCGTCCTCACCATCCTTGTCATCGTCATCATCGCCGTCATCATCATCAGCAGCATCGCCATCATCGACATCGTCAGCGTCATCACAATCATCTGCGTCATCTTCATCATTATCCTCATCACCATTGCCGCCGTCATCGTCATCATCGTCATCACCACCATCAGTACCTCATCATCAGCATCATCAGCGTCATCCTCAGCACCATCATCACCATCGCCATTTTCAGCATTCGCATCATCATCGTAAGCATCATCATCATCAGCCTTCCCATCATCATCACAACCACCATTAGAAGCGTTCCCAATCCTGCTTCATGATCCCGTCCGCTGCCCTCCTTCGTCCTCCCCGTGGTTTTGCCGTATTATCGATGCCCGTTGCCTCCCTCTTGCATTCTGGATTCAGCTGGCTTTCGGCGCATCCCGTTGTGGTGCCCCCGCCTCAGAACGCCTCGTTGCCCCTGGCAACACAGCCTGTCTCTGCCGAGTGCACTGCGCATCGTCCACTTCCAATTTTTCGAAAAAATACTTGATTTTCTGGGGGGCAAGATCTTGTCATTTCTAATTTTTCTATCCTGTGCTTCTTCCTGGCCGCTAGGGGGCCAGGAACAATTAGAACATAGCACACTGAGAAAAATGATCACGATTAGAAATGAACGACGTGTATGGATTCCGTTTCTTGTCTTGCTCGTCAGCATGCAGGTTGGAGTCGTCGGCCGCGCATATGAGCTAGTTTGCCTCCAATATGCTACGCGTGGCGGTAACCAACTCCTCCGAATACCATGACGGTTTACTTTTGATGTCCGTCTTCGCATGTATTATGTATCCTCCTCCGTGCCATCCTCCGCCGGAACGTACCCGCACGACCGCGTATCCACGGCATCACGCACCGGAGTTCAGACCGTGAAGTCGTGGACCTGGATAGGTGCACCAGTGCAAAAAATCGCGTCGGATCGCTGTAGTTCATATCATTGCTTCCGGGCCCACCGCGCGGGCCCGCGCATTATCGGGCTGGGATAGGAATGTGATGAGTCGGTCCAGAGCGTTCCAGAATGCTTTCAGAGCGTTCCAGAGCTTGTGGGAAAGGCCGCGGCGCCCGATGCATCTTCCAGGACCGCCGGACTTCAGAGATCCCCGATCTGTCCCGGTGCGCTTATGTCTCGATCCTGGCGTCGTCTTGCACTGGGGCCAGACCAGCCCGCGCCCACCCCAAGCGGTTGCGCAGCACGGGGCCACGAGGCTGCGCCCCCGCCGCCCGCCGCAGGGGCCCTTTCCCGCCGGCGCGGGCCCTGCGAGTCCCAGCGGCCCGCACCTTCGTCGGGGCGGCAGGCCAAGGCGAGGGCTCGCAAGTGGAGCACAGGGCGTAATGGGAGCAGGCGGCCGCGAGGGGGCGCAGAGGCGGAGCGCGCGCTCGGAGCGCGAGCGACTGCGCGAGCAGCGCTGGAGGCGGCAGGCCTCCAGGAGCCCTCCGCTCGGACAGCCTCTCTCTCTCTCTCTCTCGTCCCTGCGCCCAGGTGGTTCTGGCAGTCTCCCCCGCCGCTGCGGCGCTCTCGGCGGCAGCGGTAGCCACCGCAGCTGGCCGCGGGGCTCGGGCCTCTGACGCCGTGCCTCGCCCACCCATCCTATGGTGCTGGCTCCTCGTTCTGAAGAGGCCGCGCCGCGCGTTTCTCCTCCTCCTCCTCCTCCTCCCTCCTCCTCCTCCTCCTCCTCCTCCTGATCCTCCTTCTCCTCCGCCTCCCGCCTCCCTCCTCCTCCTCCCTCCTCCTCCTCCTCCCTCCTCCTCCTCCTCCTCCTCCTCCTCCTCCTCCTCCTCACTCCTCCTCCTCACCCTCCTCCTCCTCCTCCTCCTCCTCCTCCTCCCCCCTCCTCCCCCTCCTCCCTCCTCCCCTCCCTGCCTCTGCCCCTCCCTGCCTCTGCCCCTCTCCGCCTCCGCAGGTCAACCATGTCGACAAACCCCTTGCACGATTCGTGGCCTCGTAGGGGTAAGTCGGGCCTGTCCCCCTACAGGAGGAATATTCAAAACTAGTAAAGAATAGTCAGGGGACGATTTGTTTGACAATTGTTTCAAAAATATTGTTTGTTTTTTTCGCCCAAAATCCCCCTGTAGGGGGACAGGCCCGACCTAACAGTGGCAGGGTTCGCATGGCGGCCTCGGGCCATCTCGGCGCGCCCCTTACGAGGACCGCCGCGGCCCAATAGGGAGCTCCACCGAAGGCCCCAGTGGCAGGGTTCGCATGGCAGCCTCGTGCGATTTCAGCACACCCCTCACGAGAACCGTGGCCCCACAGGGAGCTCCACCGAAGGCCCCAGTGGCATGGTTCGCATGGCGGCCTAGGGCCATCTCGGCACACTCCTCAC
>CAUYUJ010018721.1:102500-115000 GCA_963575745.1 Prorocentrum cordatum
TATAAGTGTAGGCGGTATGTATGTATATATAAATATACAAGGTAAGTATTAGAAGTCTCAGTGGATCCCTCGACCCCTCCTTGGGGACCACCTCTTCACCCTGCTCTTGTGGCGGCTCTGGAGCGCTCCGAAAAACGGGCCCCCTGGGGGCCGCAGGTGGCGAGAAGTCTCCACCCCGATCATTGCCCGGACGCCAGAGTTATGTAGTTGGTGTGTCTCGCAGGTTGCAGGGAATGTGACATGTGGAAGCGGGGGGCTACTTTGGGCTCCGCCACTTTGGCTTTGCAGCCTTGGGAGGCTCGGGTCAGGTGGTTCGGTGGGCCTCCATTAGGCTTCAGCCGATGCAGACGATCCGACTCCATTCCAACCACGTGCTGATATGGTCCGATTCCATTCGCGTCCCGATCAGATCCGACTTCCCGATTCGGTGTTGGTTGATCCTGCGACTGTCAGAACTCAAAGCCGACGTAGTCACGACGAGAGCCTGCTGAGCTCCCCCGATCTACCCGTGCCCCCTGCCGACGTTTTTGATCACGGGTATGGTGATGAGAGGTGGAGGGAGAGGATCGGGAAGAGGGGGAGGAGCAGGAAGAGGAGGAGGAGAAGAGGAGGAGGGTTGCGGTGTTTATGATGGTGGTGATGATGATATTGTTGATGATGGTGATGGTGAGGAGGCTGCTGATGGCGATGATGATAATGATGATGGTGGTGGTGATGCTGATCAACATGATGGTAATGGTGATGATGGTGATGATTATGATGCTGATGATGCTGATGGTGATGATGGTGGTGATTATGATGACGATGCTGTTGATGATGATGGTGATGCTGATGATGATGATGCCGCTGCTATCGCTGAGGATGGTGATGTGGATCATGGTGATTATGTTGAGGATAGCGGTGATGGCGGTGACGACGATGATGTTGTTGATGATGATGACGGTGATGGCGATGGTGATGATGACGCTGCTGCTGCTGAGAATGGTAATGACGCTGCTGCTGCTGAGCATGGTGACGGTGATGTTTTTGATGATGGTGGTGTTGATGATGATGGTGATGATGATGATGATGATGCTGATGATGATGATGCGGATGATTGTGATGCTGATGATGACGATGATGATGAGAAGGAGGAGGAGGAGGAGGAGGAGGAGGAGGAGGAGGAGGATATTGACGACGATGACGATACGAGCCTGCCTTTCGCGTCCGATCTGCTCGCGCCCTGCCCTCTGCCCTGGCCCCTCTGCCACCCTCCCGCTCTGCCACAGCCTCTCTGCCGCACCCGAGGCGTGGCTCGGCCAGAACCAGTTCCCCGGGGCCGGGGGCCCAACGCTCGGGCCGGACGAAAGGGGGAGGGGACAGGGAAATGAGGAGGAGGAGCAGGAGGAGGAGGCTCGTCCTCCTTTTTCCTCCTCCTCCTCCTCCTCCTCCGTCTCCTCCTCCTCCTCCTCCTCCTCCTCCTCCTCCTCCTCCTCCTCCCCCCCCGTTCCGAGGAGGGGTGGAGGAGGAGGGGGGGAGGAAGAAGAAAAGAACGGGCTTGAGGAGGAGGAGGAGGAGGAGGAGGAGGAGGAGGAGGAGGAGGAGGAGGAGGAAGGGAGCACCGCCTTCCCCCTTCTCCGCCCCTTCTCCGTTCTCCGCCCTGGCCACCTGGGCCCTGCCTCGCCTCCCCGGTCTCTGGCTTTCGCTTGGCGCTTCTGGATTTTGGTGGCCGCGCTGCAAAAAGACCTCCTCCTCCTCCTCCTCCTGGCCCTTCTCCTCCTCCTCCTCCTCCTGTTCTCCGCCTCCTCCCTCCTCCTCCTCCTCCTCCTCCTCCTCCTCTTCTCCTCCTCCTCCTCCTCCTCCTCCTCCTCCTCCTCCTCCTCCTCCTCCTCCCTTCTCCACCCGTGTGGTGCAAGCTACGTGATGCACCCGGCGCACCTGTCGCCCAAGAGGCGCCCAGCGGCGGCCGCTGGCGGGCAGCGGGCCGCGGGCACCTGGCGACATTCCGTCGGGCCCCCCACCCGGCGCACGGGGCGCCCACCAGGCGCCCACGGTGTGTCGCCACGCCGGCACGGGGCAAAGCCCCTATAGGCACCCATCGGATTCCTCGACAGCGCCGCGAGTCACCCAGACACGGTCGCGTCGTGAAAAGAGATCAGGGCGCGGGGTTTTTGGCCATTCTCGACCCCGGGGCGCTCTCGCCGGGCCTCGGGACCGGTCGACGAACGACTCATAGGACGAAAGACCGGTCCCGGGGAAAAAAGGGTCGGGATTTGCAGGGACGCCCTCATGAAAAACTCAGGACGTCGCATGTCTGGGTGTAGACCCTTCGTGAAAGCAGCGTTTTGGGAACAGCTGTAGATTCCTCAGGTCTCCCATGGTGCCCCGCAGATTACCAACGGATTGCCACCGAACCCTATGGCCCGCACTGGCTCCTGTGTATCCCCACGGGCTCTTGCGGACTCACGAGGATTAGCACGAGTTTCTATGGACGTCTTACAACTATTTGCCACAAGGGTTGGGAATAACCCGACGAAGCAGTCGTCTGGGCAAACGGAGGGGTCTGTGGGGAGTGTTGTTACCTTGGCCCTATATCGGCTGTATTTGTTCAGTTTGGCTCAGTGATCCATGTGAGTTAATGGAGCTCCGTGCGCTTTCCCCGTGGCTTCCTTTTGGGCTTCCATGGGTGGGACCACGCAGCAACATAGGAGTTGCCAGGCAGTGGCACCACGAAGGGCGAGCCGATCTGGAGGACACGGCAGGGCACCCAGCGGCCCGCCGCCGCAGTTTTGCCACCTTTTCCCCACCACGCCGCTGCCCCCGCCTGCAGCGGCCAGGACTTTGCCATACGGTGGCCCCGGGCTGCCGCCTCCTCGTTGCCCTGCTCCTCCTGGTCCTCGGCGTCCTCCTCGCCGTACAAGGGGTCCACTCCTATCCGAGCGGGTGAGTGTCGAGTCCGCCGGGGTCGATCCGGATGGGTTTCGAATGCGTGGCGACGCAACCCGGCCCGACGCACGCTCCGATTCGAACCGACTTCCCGATTCGATGGTGGATGCCGGTTCTGCCATCGGCGTCCTCCTGCCTCGCTCGGGAGCTCGATCCTTCTACGTGGCAGCGAAGACGGTTAGCTACTGGCAGCTCTGGCCTCGGGAGGCTTGGCTACGCAGCAGCGAAGACGCTTAGCTACGTAGCAGCGAAGACGCTTAGCTCTGTGTTTCGAGGCTTCCCGCGGCCACTCGGCGTTCCCAGTCATCTGGCTGCTCCGATTTTTGTCGATGCTTGGGCCCCGGAGGTCCGGACCTCTTCCCCCGGGCCGGTTTTTCGTCCTGCGTCGTTCTTTGACGCTCCCGAGGCCGCGGCCGAGGGCCCCCAGAGGCTGAAAGCAGGCGAAGACCGCCTGCTCCCTTTTTTGTTGGGGGGGATGCGTCGGATCTCTGGCTGCCGTCGTGCGCTGCGGGGCCGCACGGCGGCCGCACGCTGTGGTGCCCGAGCCTCGGCCCAGGCAGCCTCGGGCCCGGGCCGCCCCCGCTTGGGGCGCGGGGGCCGCAGCCCGCGAGATGGCGGTGGGCTGACGCGCCGGGCGGGGCCGCACGCGGCGCGCGAGGCACTCGAGTGCAGGGGCTCGACTGCGCCACGCATCTACCCCCAAAGTGGCTTCCTCGTCGGACCTCTGGAGCACGTGCAGACTTCCCCGTCGACTCACGAGGCTGTTTTCTACGTCGTCGTCGTAGATTCAGTTGTTCGACGGGGAAGATCCTGTCTTGGGGGGTAGGTCAATTCTCCACTCCAAATCCCCTGTGTATCGACCCCCCCCCTCAAAAACCGGACCCCCCTCCAAATGCGACCTAATATTCCGGACCCCCCTCTTCGACGGGGCGCCTTAATAAACCGGGCCCCCGAAGCTCCAATCCAAAGAAAGCGCCCTGATAAAACCCGACCTCCCCAGGTACAAAAAATGCGCCCTGAAAGACCGGACCTGGGGGACGATGGATGATGGACTTGGAGTGCGTCCATTATGCAGTCGATCCCCTGCTCGAGGCGCATGGCGGACCTCTTCGCGCCCGTGCGCGGGCTGGTGAGCGGCCAGGGCACGCTGGACGACGTGGAGCGGGCGCTCGCGGAAGGCTCGAGCGGGCGCCAGCGGCACGCTTGCACCCCGAGTAGGGCCGAGGGTCCAGGGACGCCGAGGAGGTCGAACGCCTCGCCGGTGAAGCCGGCGAGGATGTGCAGCATCCAGCCGTTGGCTCGTGTCCAAAGTCTTGGCTCGATGCCGGGTGTGGTGCATCGAACAGGTAGGCTTCGCCCCTTCACGTCCGTCTGGAGTGTTCTGCAGACCTGGCTCCCGGCCCTACTCAGCTGCACCAGCCCCTCGGGGTCCCTTTCGGTCCAGCATCGGTTCGGGTCGGAGTCGATGCCAGGCGGCTTGACCGGGTTCGGCTCCGACGTTCCGACGGTCCGATGCGGCCCGATGCTTGACGCTACTGTTCATCCTGGCGGAGCCGCTCCGACTCGACGTCGACTTCGTGCGCATGCAGCCCAGTCCGACGCGCATGCCGATTTCGTCCGATGCCCCGATTCGGTGCTGAAAGCTCTCGTTCCTGCCCCTGGCCAGGCTGGGGTCGTAGAAACGACGCCCTCCCGGGCAGCCCTGGAGCGCCCCTGCAGGCGATCCTGGGCGAGGGAGGGGATGGGCCAGGGCAAGTGTCGGTGCACGTGCGGTTGGTCAGAGCCCCGAATCATCAGGGGTAACTCGGGTTAGGGCTAACTCGGGTTCGTTCTTCGGGAACCCGAACCCGAGAACCCGACTTACTCCGCACCCGAGTTACCCCGGATATTCCGGGCGTCCAGAGCCCCGAATCATCGGGGGTAACTCGGGTCAGGGCTGACTCGGGTTCCTTTTTCGGGAACCCGAACCCGAGTTACCCCGGACCCGAGTTACCCCGGATAACTCGGGCGCCCAAAGTGTCGGAGCGCGTGCGGTTGGAGGAGGAGCAGGAGGAGGAGGAGGAGCAGGAGGAGGAGGAAAGGGAGGAGGAGGAGGAGGAGGAGGAGGAGGAGGAGGAGGAGGAGGAGGAGGAGGAGGAGGAGATGGATTGGTGCCCAGCCCACCAGGCGCGAGCCCCAACAGATGGGAGGGGCCCCTGTCCCCGATCCGCTTCGCGGTGCAGGCCCACCACATGGAGCTGCTGGGGCTGCTGCTGCGGAGCGGCGCGGACGCCAACCAGAAGGACGCGCGCGGGGTCGCCGTCCTGCACCAGGCGGTGTTCGACGGCAAGGGGGACTGCGTCGTGCAGCTGCTCGAGGCTGGTGCCGACATCGACGTTCGGGATCTCGGATAAGAATATGCCTTCTCGGCCCAAGCTTTCGGAGTCCTGCAAGGATTTCTGGGACTGTCGCTCGATTCCCCCCGGCGGCGCCTCCAGCGCCGATCCGAGAAGTCTGCGAGCCCCCTCCGAAAGGTTATGTTCATGCCGCTTTTCCTTGTCACAGGACTGCCACGGGCAGACGCCGCTGTTCTTCGCGCCCACGCGGCAGATCTGCGAGCTCCTCATCGCCAGGCGTTCTGACGTGAACGTCGTGAACAGCAAGGGACAGTCGCCCCTGCATCTGGCCGCGTGCGCCGGCCTGAACGACGCCGTGAGCTGCCTCATAGACGCGAAGAACAACCTGCTGCAGTCGCAGGATCGAGGAAACGCAAACACGGACTGAGGCGCGTGGATCTGGCCGCCACCACGGAGGCGCACGCAGTTCCTACATTTCCGCCTCCCGCTACGTATGAGTAACCAAGCGAAGGAGCATCGCGTGGAGGGGGACGAGAAGGTGCAGGAGTAGGTGGGGGGATGGGGGGTGATCGAGGAGACGCAAGCACAGATCAAGTCGCGTGGGTCCGCGACGGGCCCCGCTTCCATGCAGAATCGGCGCGCTGCCTCGCCGAATCAGGCGGCGCGGGCGCCGTGCTTCAGGGCTACGGCAGGTTCGCGTCGTGTCGACCGGCGGCGACCCCCACGCGGGCGAGGAGGTGGCTACTAGAGGAGGAGGGGGAGGGGGAGGAGGGGGAGGGGGAGGAGGGGGAGGGGAAGGAGGGAGGAGGAGGAGGGAGGAGGAGGAGGAGGAGGAGGAGGAGGAGGAGGAGGAGGCGGATGTGGTGGTCGAGAAGCCGCCGCTCGTTCCAGTCTGAGCGACCCCCGCGGTGTCAGAGACCGGCGCCGCAGTCGGCACGACACGAGCCTGCCGTGCCCTGCCAGATCTGTGGACCTGTCGGGCCGGGCGAAAGGGGGGGATTGGGAAAGGGGGGGTTACGAAATTTGCTGCATGCAGCTGGTTTCGGCCCCACCGAGGAGCCCATTCCTCGACACATGGCCGCCTCCTGGCGCCGGGAGGCGCCGGGAAAATCAGCTAGGTGAGCTGATTCTCAACCCCCCCCTTTGCTGTCCCCCCCTTTCGCCCGACCCGAACCTGGCGCCCACGGGCCAGCTCCACGGAGCCCCAGATCCGTTTCGAGCGTGCGCCCGAGAGGACCTGAACGGCCACACCCCGCTGTACTATGCCGCGCGCTCCAAGCACAGGTCCACCGTGAACGTCCTGAAGAGGCTCGGGTCGGACGAAGTGGGGGGGGGCCGTATTTCAGGAGGGAAAGAAACACACAGACACAATTAATCGTCGACTCCCAGGAAAATATGCAAAAATATGGGAAGTGGTGGGGAAGACAAAAACCCAGAAAATATGGGAAAATATGGGGATAGTTTTATTTGTGTGTATTTATTTGTGTGTTCCAGTTCCCCTTCAGTATTCAGAGCGGGGTGAGTTGAGACAACGGCAGTGTGCCTTCGGGGGGGCCCGTCGTCGCCACGGCTGGGCGCAGCTGGGACAACTGGCGCGTTGGGACCCCAGGAGGGGTCTGAGTCTGGGGGCTGATTTCGAGATGCCGCTGCCTCACCTCGCCTGGCTCCGAGGATTGAGACCGGATGGGGGCACGACACCTGCTGCGTGCAGCCGGTGTCGGCCACCGCCGCCGAGCGCTCTCCTATAGGGACGCGCTGGCGTCTCCGGCGCCGGCAGGCGCTGGAGAAACCAGCCCCCTCTTTGTGTTAGTGTGCAACTCCTGGGAGGAGGTCGAATTCAGCATCGGCGCTGGCAGATCCCCGGTCGAAGACCTGCCTGATCGGCATGGTCCCACCCCGTTCAATTGATCACGGCTTGATCCCGTCAATCGTTTTCGCGAAGATTTCCCAGGAGTTGCTCTCTTACTTTGCCATCCCCCCGAGGTCGTCAAGGCTTTAGTCGTCGAGGTCGTCGAGGTCGTCGTCCTCGTCCTCGTCCTCGACGGCGACGTCGTCGTCGTCGTCGTCGTCGTCGTCGTCGGCGTCGGCGTCGGCGTCGTCGTCGTCCGGCCCGATAGGCGCGGCGCGGAGAACGTCCGGCCCCGCGAGCGCCGCACCAAGAGGTCCCCGGCCCCCCACGGCCAGGGCACGGAGCAGTGCGCCCGGGCGGCAGCGCCTCCGCCGGGGCTGCGGCTCGCCGAGGGGGCGCAGGCCGGGGCCCACTTATCCGATCCCCACCGATCCGCGTCGATGTCGACGCCGGCCCGGTGCCCGCCGTGATTCCCGGATCCGGCGCCGATCCGCCGTCGATCCCGGCCAGCCCGGCCCGGCTCGGCCCCGAGGCTCCGGCGATCCGCTGCGGCCCGATGCCCGCGCGGCGCTGCCGTGCATTCCGGCGCGGCCGAGTCGATTCGATACCTTTTTTTCTGCGGAGGAAGCCCGACCCGGGCGCGTGCCGCGCCCCGGCCCGATGTCCCGCTTCGATGCTGGCCGATCCTGCAGGCGGCCGCGGCCACGGGCGCGGAGGACATGGCCACCCTGGCGGTCTCTGCCGCCTCGCAGGCGCTGCGGGTGGAGGACGGCGATGCGGAGGCTCGGCATGAAGGAAACGTCAGGGGAAGAGGTATACCAATGCCGCTCGTCCAGGAGAGCTCTCGTCGCCACGGCGAGATTCTCGTAGGAGTTCGCTTCAGGAGGCGAGCCCGCAGAGGTCCAGGGAGTGGCAGATCCCTCAATCAGCCCAGACCACTAGCAGGGGCGCCCCCCGCGAACCCGTGCAGGACGACGCAGAGCCTGGGGACTCGCACCTCGGGCCTGGAATGTAGAGATCGTGCCCTGGCAGCTCCCAGAGAGCCCGAAGCAGTGACAGCTCGAGGGTGGCGCCGGCCGCCCTGGCCTGTAGGCGCTGTGCGCCCCCTTTGGAGATTCTGGAGTCGCCGCGCGGATGGTCATGAGCAGCGGTGTGGGGGTTCTTTTTTTCGATGCTCGTTTTGGGGACCTTCCTGGGGCCCACTTAATGGATCTGTTCGACTCAGGTTCGACTCAAGTTCGACTCAGGTTCGACATAGATTCGACTCAGGTTCGACTCAGGTTCGACTCAGGTTCTACTCAGGTTCGACGCAGCTTCGACGCACGAGTGGAGCCAGTGGCTACAGGAAGGTCCCCAGAATGATCATCTAACTTTTTGCGCCTCCTGCGGGAAGCACGGCCCTGCGATGGCTCGCGCCGTCACAAGGCCCTCTCCTCGCCCTGCGCGGGCCCTATGGGGCAGCCGGGGGACGGCTCGGGACGAAGCGCAGGAGGAGGAGGAGGAGGAGGAGGAGGAGGAGGAGGAGGAGGAGGACGAGGAGGAGGAGGAGGAGGAGGAGGAGGAGGAGGAGGAGGAGGAGGAGGATGATGCACGAGCCTCAAGCGGCGCGTGTGACCCGCCGCTCGCGCTCGCCGCGCGCCCCACGCGCGACGGGCTCGCGCTCTCAGCGAGCGCCCGCACGCCACGGCCCCTCGGGCTCGGCGTGCCGCCAGCGCGACGGCCTCACGGGCCACACAGGCCGTCGGCCCGCCGCGCCAGGAGGAGGGGAAGCTGGCCGTCACCCTTCACTCCTGAGCGGGTTGATGGCCACCGCGACCTTGCCCGAGATCGCAGGGGCGAGCCGCCTCTCCAGGCGCGCCACGGCCAGCAGCCCCTTGGCCGACGCGCGGCCGCACGGCGGCGCGAAGCTGGAGGCCCTGGCCGCCCCCAAGGCTCCGCAGGCGGCGCACGCGACCAGCGGCATGTCGCGGCGCAGCTCGACGTCACGCTCGGGCTCGATGCGCACGAGCACGTGCGTGCTGAGCCCCCTGGCGGCCAGCTCGGCGTTGTGCTGGAGCGCCGCTGGCACGATGGTGCCTGGGCACTCGCCTGAGCGCTCCACCCAGCGGCAGCGGCTGCACCACCGCTTGCCAGGCTCCCCGCGCCAGGCACAGGAGAGCCTGGCGGCCGGCTGCGCCAGCAGCGCCTTCGGCGCGGGGCGCTGCGGCTTGGCCACGCGGTGGGTGGTGTCCCTGCCGTCCAGCGCGCCGCCCACCGCCGAGACCCAGAGCGCGACGCCCTCGACCAGCTTGTCGGCCATGACGAGCCTCCTGCGATCCTGCTGGCGGATCCGTCCTGCCGCCGCCGCCGACTTGGCGGCCTTGTCCGCCATGCCGTTGCCCAGCCAGTCGCGGTACGAGATCTTCCCGTGGGCGACCATCTCCCTCTGCGTCTGGTGGGCGGGGACCTTCCTGACCTTCAGCCCGCCGTCGCCCAGGCCGCCGAAGTCCTCCAGCTTGGCCCAGACCTCCCTCCAGAGGTGGGCCCACGCCGCGCCGTGCGCGGTGGTGCGCCTCGGGCCCAGCTCCAGCAGGCCGCGGTGCACGAAGCCGCTGTCCACGACGACGGTGACGGGCGGCACCGCGAACCTGAGGACCATCAGGAGCGCCATGGGCTCACCGCCGTTGATGTCGACGTGGGGCTCGCACAGCATCCCCGACGCCCCGCACAGGAAGGCGTCGGCGTCGGCCTCGAGCGCGATGACGGCCCAGGCGACGCTCGCGTACTGCTCGAAGTCGCCCTCGTACTGCGAGCCGTCCAGGTAGAGCTCGCCAGAGGGGAAGAAGCCGTCGCTCTCGCCCAGCCAGCAGACGTGCGGCGACGGGGCTGGCTTGACGATGCTAGTCGGCGCCGCCCACAGCACGCGCTCCAGCAGGCAGCGCACTTCGGGCAAGTCCGACCTCGCCGCCAGCTCGCGCATCTTGTCGGGCAGCCTCAGCTCTGGCGGCCAACCCGCGCAGCTGCCACAGTGCCTGTGGAGCAGGGTGCCGACCTCGCCGCACAGCAAGCACGAGTCGTCCGAGGCCATGCCCTTCTCGTACTTGCGGCTCTGGCACCACTGGCCGTCGGTGACAACGGATGCTAGATACCCTCGCTCTTTCAGCGTGAGCTTGATGGATGACTGCTTGCCTTCCATGGGATTCGGTCCATGGTTCGTCTGCACTGTTGCTCGTCCATGGCGTGGCGACGCTGGCCGCTGTCCAGCGGGTCCTGACCTTTCGAGCACAGCAGAAACAGGCGACGTAGACCCCTGGCCAGCGGGTCCTGACCTTTCGAGCTCAGCATGTGGCGACGCGACCGCTGGCCAGGGGGTTCTGACGCCGAGCTCGGCAAAGCTTGGCAACGTCGACCGCTGGACAGCGGGTCCTGACGCCAACTCTGGGCAGACCGCCATCGCCAACGGAGGGACTGAGGCAGCGTCGGCGACACCAGCTGAGGCCACCGCGGCGCGCCTGGCAGGCGTCTCGTCGAACTGCTCCTCCGCGCTGATCATGGATTGCGCGTGCCGCGCCGCCTGCACGTCCCACTCGTCAGGGTCCTGCACTGCCAGCCGCATCATGTTGGCGTGGTAGCGGGCTCTGATGCGCTTCCTGGCCGACCAAGCCGACTCGCAGAGGTCCTGGGCCATCTTCAGCCTGGCCACGCCGAGGTTGTCGATGTCGAGGGAGCGCGCCGTCTCGGTGACTAGCGGCAGCCACGTGCCGTGCGCCAGCAGGTCGGCCACGTAGGAGACGCAGAGCCTTAGCCAGTGGGCCTTGTTACCATCCTCGTCAAGCGTGGCGATGTCCTGGATCCAGAAGGTGGTGTAGGCCCTCAGCCGCTTCTCCAGCACCATGCGCGCGTGCACAGCCGCCCTCCTCACAGGATCTTGATCCTTGGCCTCCATGACAGCCAGCTGCCGACCGAAGACGCCCTTGCGGCTGACGGCACCCGAGGAGGTCATCGTGATCAAGGGCGCGATGACCCCCCCGCTCGCGAGGTGCTCCAGGCCAGGCCCTTTGCTAACCTCACGCCATTGCCATGCTTGAACTGCTCGCAGGAGAATGCGCTTGACCGACCACGGCCCCAGCTCGAAGACATGAATGTCGTAGCCCTCATGCGTGCGCCACAAAGTAGGGCTCAGCACCTGCCAGCCAACTCTCTCGAGCGTGAGCCTCACCGCGCTGAAGGGGCCCTTGACCTGGCACCAGCTCGCCGCCTGGCAGCAAGTGAGGCCGTAGGCGATGATATGCTGCGGGATCCAGCACTCCCACGCCGCGCGCAGCATCATCAGCACTGGGAGCAGCGTGGCCCTGATCATCGGGTCCAGCATGGGCGTCAGCATAAGCGTCAGCGTGCGCGAGCGACCGTCAACGCTGGGGGCCACTGCCTTGAAGGTCGCCGTGCGCAGCGTGTCCAGCTCCATGGTGGCGCAGCCCGTGACCGCGACGCCGTAGGTCACGCTGGGCTCGATCCCAGCACGGGCCACCTTGCGCACGGCCTTCTTGCGCCCAGCCCCAGTCTTCAGGATGGCCACGCGACGCTGGCGTAGCCCTGCTTGAACCAGCTTCTCCTGCCGCACCTTGCGCACGATGCGCCTGCCGCAGGCGAAGTCGATGCCCAGGTTGCGCTCGCCCTTGACGGAGAGCACGCCGAGGGGACGGCGTAGCCGAGCGGCCAGGGCGTGCCGGCCTGCTGGGAGGTTGGAGAGCGCCCTCGACTTCTTGACCGCCACGTTGAGGTCAACGTCCAGCAGCAGCATCTTGAGCTCGAACGCTGCTTCTGCCACCTCCTTAGTCACACGCACGAGCCCGCCAACTCGGTGCAGCATGAGGTCGTCTACGACGACGGCCAGAGAAACTGTCGGGTGATGTAATACCAGGCGATCCAGCGGCCCGATCAGAATAAGCTTCAGCAGCGCCGTCGCAAAGCCATCACCTGGGAGGATCGACTGCCTGGCCTCGATCACGCTCGAGGCCGCGTTGCCCATGCAGAGGACCCGAGGCGCGCAGTAGAGCTCCAGCGTCAGCTTGAGCTGCCAGAGGGGAAACCCCGCGGCGACGGCGGCGTCCAGCAGCCAGTGGTGGCGCACCTGCTCGAACGCCTTGAGCAGGTCGAGCAGCACCGCCACGGCCACCCACGACTCGGCGTCCCCGCAGTCGGCACCGCGCTGCGTGGCCCACTCGCCGATCGCGGCCTGGTGCCACACCGCACGCTCGCAGCTGCGGCCAGCAGCTGCCCACCAGTAGGGGCGGTCGTTGTCCTGCTCCCACTTGCGCGCGACGCCTCGGCGCAGCCGCGCCTGCACCCTCGCCAGCACCATGATGACGGCGATGGGCCTGACGCCGCCGAGCCGCTTCTGGATGAAGCCG
>CAUYUJ010018721.1:120000-132500 GCA_963575745.1 Prorocentrum cordatum
ATCAGTTTCACAAGGCTAAGTCGGAGTGCAGTGCTGCGTTGGCGACACGCTCCGCTCCAGGTGGATCGGCACCGAGGCTGGCGGGGCGCGAGGCTGAAAAGCAGGCCGCGGCGCCAAGCGCGCTGGAGCGGAGGCAGGAAGTGGAGCTGCAGGCGGCCAGGCGGCAGTGCCAGGGCGCGCTGGAGGCTGGGCTTGCGAAGGAGGTGGATCAGTTTCACAAGGCTAAGTCGGAGTGCAGTATTTCGCTGGCGGCACGCTCCGCTCCAGGTGGATCGACACCGAGGCGGGCGGGGCGCGAGGCTGAAAAGCAGGCCGCGGCGCCAAGCGCGCTGGAGCGGAGGCAGGAAGTGGAGCTGCAGGCGGCCAGGCGGCAGTGCCAGGGCGCGCTGGAGGCTGGGCTTGCGAAGGAGGTGGATCAGTTTCACAAGGCTAACTCGGAGTGCAGTGCTGCGCTGGCGGCACGCTCCGCTCCAGGTGGATCGACACCGAGGCGGGCGGGGCGCGAGGCTGAAAAGCAGGCCGCGGCGCCAAGCGCGCTGGAGCGGAGGCAGGAAGTGGAGCTGCAGGCGGCCAGGCGGCAGTGCCAGGGCGCCTTGGAGGCTGGGCTTGCGACGGAGGTGGATCAGTTTCACAAGGCTAAGTCGGAGTGCAGTGCTGCGCTGGCGGCACGCTCCGCTCCAGGTGGATCGACACCGAGGCGGGCGGGGCGCGAGGCTGAAAAGCAGGCCGCGGCGCCAAGCGCGCCGGAGCGGAGGCAGGAAGTGGAGCTGCAGGCGGCCAGGCGGCAGTGCCAGGGCGCGCTGGAGGCTGGGCTTGCGAAGGAGGCGGATCAGTTTCACACGGCCAGCTTGGAGTGTCGTGCTGCGCTGGCGGCACGCTCCGCTCCAGGTGGATCGACACCGAGGCGGGCGGGGCGCGAGGCTGAAAAGCAGGCCGCGGCGCCAAGCGCGCTGGAGCGGAGGCAGGAAGTGGAGCTGCAGGCGGCCAGGCGGCAGTGCCAGGGCGCCTTGGAGGCTGGGCTTGCGAAGGAGGTGGATCAGTTTCACACGGCCAGCTTGGAGTGTCGTGCTGCGCTGGCGGCACGCTCCGCTCCAGGTGGATCGACACCGAGGCGGGCGGGGCGCGAGGTTGAAAAGCAGGCCGCGGCGCCAAGCGCGCCAGAGCGGAGGCAGGAAGAGGAGCTGCAGGTTGCGGGGCGCCAATGCCAGGGCGCGCTGGAGATGGCGCTCGTCAGAGAGGCGGGTCTGGTCGAAGCGGCCCGGAAGGAGTGCAGCGCCGCAGCGGTTGCCAGTTTCGCCCAGGAGGAGCTGCAGGCGGCCAGGCGGCAGTGCCAGGGCGCGCTGGTGGCTGGGCTCATGAGGGATGCGGATGTGGTCCATGCGGCCAGGCGGCAGTGTAGCGCCGCTGCGACAACTGGCTTTGCCCAGAAGGAACTGCACGAGGCCAGGCTGCAGTGTCATGATGCGCTGGAGGCCAAGCTCGGGGAGGAGGTTGATATCGTCCGTGCGGCCAGGCTGCAGTGCAACGCCGCAGCGGCGGCCAGCTTTACCCAAGAGGAGGTGCACGAGGCCAGGCGGCGGTGCGGGGGCGCGCTGCAGGATGCGCTCGGGCAGGCGGACCTGGTCCGTGCGGCCAGGCTGGAGTGCAGCGCCGCAGCTGCGACCGCCTTCACCCAGGAGGGAGCCCAGCCAGTCGTGGCGCAGGTCCAGCCAGTCTTCGAGTGTTCCGCGGCGCCGCCAGGCCCCGCCCACAGTCAGCAGCAGCGGCAGCAGCCAGTCCTCCAGGCGCACTCCGAGGCCCCGCAGCCTGCGCAGCAGCAGGAGCAGCAGCAGGCCCTACAGCGTGTCCTGCCGCAGCTCACCGTGCCTGGCTCAGAGGCAGAGGTTTCTCCTCCCGCGCTCGGCGTGGGCTCCTCCGAGGACCGACAAGAGCAGCAGCGGCGGCTCCCCGCCAGCTTTTTTCCTGACGGGCTGGACGGCGTGTGGCGTATAGACGACCAGACGGTGCGCATCTCCAGCAATCAGGTCCACTGGGGCGATGGTGCTGTCTGGCTCTTGGAGATGGACGAGCAGGGCCGGCTGATGGTCGTGGTCGGTGGCAGAACGTACTACGCCGAGCCTGCCGCGTCCACCATCGAGTGGAGCGACGGTGACATCTGGAGGCGAGAGGAAACGCAGCCTCTCGCCGCCCCCGGGGGTGCCGCCCAGCGACCGCCGAAGACCAGCCAGGCACCGCAGGCAGTGGCACGCGCCCCGGCGGCAGAGGCTGCCCCGCTGCTGCCCGAGGCAGCCGAGCCGCCTCCGGGGCGCACCGGCGAGGCGCGCGGCGAGGCGCGCGGCGAGGCGCGCGTGCCCCCGGAGCGGGCGCAGGGCGCGCCGGGTGCGGCGGAGGTGGCGTACGTCTACGTGTGCGGCTTCCGCCGGGGTCGGCGGCGCGGAGAAAGGGGTGGGGCGAGCGCCGCCGAGCAGAAGCGGGTCCAGAAAAGGCAGCGAGTCCTGCAGGTGCTTGATGCAGCTTTCGGGCTCCACGGGCCCTCGGGCCCCGGGCTGTCTGAAAACGATGCAGGACGAAACGATGGTCAGGCCCCGGGACCCTCCACATTCACCTCCTCCTCCTCCTCCTCCTCTTCCTCCTCCTCCTCCTAGCCCTCTTCCTCCTCCTCCTTCTTCTTCTTATCCTCCTCCTCCTCCTCCTCCTCCTCCTCCTCCTCCTCCTCCTCCTCCTCCTTGTCCTCATCCTGCGCACTCCCGACCCGTGGCCCCATCGAGTGGCATGGTTTCTTTCGTGGCTCCATAGGCAGCTCCACCGATGGCCCCAGTGGCAGGGTTCACCTTCGTCCCCCGCACCATTCGGCACACTCCTCACACGTTTCGTGGCCCCGCAGGGAGCTCCCTCGAATGCCCCAATTGCAGGGTTCGCGTGCGTCCCTCCACACCATTTCGGCACGCCCCTCACACGTTTCATGGCCCCATAGTGAGCTCCACTTTAGGCCCCAGTGGCAGGGTTTGCATGCGTCCCTCCGCACCATGTCCGCACACCCTTCACACGCTTCAAGGCCCCACAGGGAGGCCCACCGACGGCCCCAGTGGTAGGGTTCGCATGCGCTCCCCCGCTCGATTTCGGCACACTCATCACACGTTTCGTGGCCCTATAGGAAGCTCCACCGACGGCCCCAGTGGCAGGGTTCGCACGCGTCCCCCCACACCATTTCGCCACACACCCCACGTTTCGTGGCCCCCACAGGGAGCTCATCCGAAGGCGCCTGTGGCAGGATTCGTATTCGTCCCCCCGCTCTACTTCGGCACACCCTTCAAACGTTTCGTGGCCTCTTAGGGAGCTCCTCCGAAGGCCCCCGTGGCTGCGTTCGCATGCGCCCCCCCGCCCCTCATACGCTTCGCGGCCTCATAGGCAGCTTCCCCGAATGTCCCAGTGGTAAATTTCCTGCGTTCCCCTGCACCATGTCGGCACATCCCTCACACGCTTCGTGGCCCCATAGGGAGCTCCTCCGAGGGCCCCAGTGGATGCGTTCGTATGCATCCGCCCCGCACCACGACGGCACACCCCCCACACGTGTCATTGCCTCATAGGGAGATGTTCACCGAAGGCCCCAATGGCAGGGCTTGTATGCGCTCCACCGCACCATGTCGGCACACCTCTCAAACCCCCTGCACCATGTCGGCACAGCCCTCACACGTTTCGTGGCTCCATAGGGTGTTCCCCAGGAGGTCCTAGTGGCAAATTCGCTTGCGTCCCCCAGCACTAGTTCGGCACACGCCTCACACGCTTCGTGGCATCTTAGGGAGCTCCGAAGGTCGGTGGCTGCGTTCGTATGTCAGCACCGCGCCCAATTCGGCACACACACACACAAACACACACACACACACCTCATAGTGTCTAAGCACGGTAAACAAACAAAGCAATATGGGGGGAAAGTTGACAAAGATGTATTCCCAGCGCTGTAGTGCGCAAGTAGACAGCAAAAAGAAGACGGGAAAACTGGACCTCTATAGACGTCCCCGCGACCGCCCTGGCGCTCCGCGCGCAGGGGCGGAATCCTGCGCACCACCTTGGCGTCAGGCCACGCCGGCCACGCCCTGCGAACTTGGGATTCTGGGAGCCAACCAACATAAGGCCATTCAGCCTCACAAAAATCAAACGGTGACACGTGTCACCCCCGAAGCCACGTGAGAAAAACAATTTGTACATTTGGGATTCTGGGAACCAACGTACTGCCATTCAGGCGCGCAAGAACAACGAGCGACACGTGCCACCCCCGGAACCGCGTGAGAATAACCAATTGTACATTCGGGATTCCGGGAGCCAACATAAGGCCATGCAACCTCACAATAACAATGGGTGACACGTGTCACCCCCGAAACCGCCTAAGAAAAACAAGTGGTAAGTTTGGGGCTCCAGGAGGCGACATAACGACATTCTGCCTTGCAGAAAACAACGAGCGACACGAGTTGCCACCGAAACCCCGAGAGAATAACCAATTGTACGTTTGGGGGTCTGAGGGGCAACAAAACACCATTCAACCTCACAAAAGACAACGGGTGGCACGTGACACTTGTCACTCCTGAAACCGCGGGAGAAAAAACAAATTCAAATTCTGAGTTATGGAAGCCAACGCAAGGCCATTCAGCTTCACAAGAAAACAGCGGGTGACACGTGTCACCCCCGAAACCGCGTGAGAAAAACCAATTGTAAATCTGGGATTCTTGGAGCCAGATAAGGCCATTCACATTCACAAAAAAACAACGGGTGACACGTGTCACCCCCGAGACCGTGTGAGAAAAACAATTTCTAAATTTGAGGTTATGGTAGCCAACAAAACGCCATTCGGCCTTACAGAAACAACGAGTGACACGTGTCACCCCCGAAACCGTCAGAGAAAAACCACTTGTAAATCTGGGGTTCTGGGAGCCACCAGAAGGCCATTCAACCTCACAAGAAGCAACGGGTGACACGTGCCACCTCCGCAATCCTTTGAGAAAAACCAAGTGTAAATTTGGTGTTCTGGGTGCCAACATAAGGCCATTCAGCCGCGCGAAAACACCGGGCGGATCGCGCCACCCCCGAAACCGCGTGAGAAGAACAGTTATGAATTTGAGATTCCGGATGCCAGCATACAGTCGAGTTTGATTAGTAGGTCGACCCTGCCCAGACAAGGGTATCCTTGTGTCCTGTGTTTCGCGACCCATGCCCTCTATGTTCCACTGGCAATGTGGCCGTCGGATGGGTCTCGTGCCCTCTCGCGTGTCCTCTCCAATCCACCCCGAATGTAAGGCCATGCAGCCTCACAAAAAAGACAGCCATTGACACGCGTCTCCCCCGAATCCGCGTGGGAGGACCACTTGTAAATTTGGGAGCCTGGAAGCCAAACTGAGGCCATTCAGCCTCACAAACACAACGGGTGACGCATATCTCCCCCGAACCCGTGTGGGAAAACCATGTGTCAATGTGAAAGTATGGAAGCCAACTTGAGGTCATTCAGCCTCACAAAAAATACGTGTGACGCGTGTCACCCCCGAAACCGCACGAGAAAAACCATATGTAAATTTGTGATTCTGGGATCCAATGTAAGGCCATTTGACCCCACAAAAACAACGGGAGACACGTGTTACCCCCGAAACACTTCGTGAGAAAAAACAAGTGTTGCCAACATAAGGCCATTCAGCCTCACAAAAACAGCCGGTGACATGTGCCTTCTCCAACATTTGTCTGGGAAGGACCAATATTGCAAATCTGGGTTCTGGGGGCCACCATAAGGCCATTCAACCTCACCAAAAAAAGTGATCCTGGCGAAGGGCCCAACCATATGCAGTTGTGGGTACCGCAATTGTGAATATCTTCTTCGGTGAAGCTCCCCCTGAGGCCACGAAGCGCTGCACTGGGTGGGGGGGAACGCGCGCGGGCAGTAGCACTGGGACCTTCGGTGGAGCTCCCTATGGGGCCACGAAGCGCTGTACTGGGTGGGTGAAAATGCCAAATTGGATGTTTCGGGGCACACGCGGACGGTCCCACTGGTACCTTGGGTGGAGCTCCCTATGGGGCCACGAAGCGCTGTACTGGGTTGGTAAAAATGCCAAATTGAGTGTCCAGGACGCATGCGGACGGTAACACTGGGACCTTCGGTGGAGCTCCCTATGGGGCCACGAAGCGCTGAACTGGGCGGGTGAACATGCCAAATTTGGTCTCCGGGACGCATGCAGACGATCCCACTGGGGGCTTCGGTGGGACTCCCTATAGGGCCACGAAACGTTGTACTGGGTGGGTGAAAATCACAAAGCGGGTGTGCGGGACGCATGCGGACGGTCCCACTGGTGCCGTTGGTGGGGGTCCTCACGGGGCCACGAAACGCTGTACTGGGTGGGTGAAACGCAGGGAGGACGGTAGCACTGGGACCTTCGGTGGGGCTCCCTATGGGGCCACGAAACACTGTACTGGGTGTGCGGCCACGGTGTGCGGGACGCATGCGGACGGTAGCACTGGGGCCTTCGGTAGGGCTCCTTATGGGGCCACGAGACGCTGTGCTGGGAGGGTGAAGCGCAGGGAGGAGGGGGCCACAAAACGCTGTAGTGGGTGTGCGGGACGCATGCAGACGGCAGCACTGGGACCTTTGGTAGGGTTCGCTATGGGGCCTCGAAGCGTTGTACTGGGTGGGTGAAACGCAGGGAGGAGGGAGGAGGGGGCCACGAACGGCTGTAGTGCATGCGGACGTCAGCACTGGGACCTTTGGTAGGGCTCGCTATAGGGCCTCGAAGCGTTGTACTGGGTGGGTGAAACGCAGGGAGGAGGGAGGAGGGGGAGGGAGGAGGGGGAGGAGGAGGAGTGAGGACGCGGGGCGCTGTCTCTTCAAAACGAGGACCCAACACCACAGGATGGTTGGGAACAACGGACGACACGTGCCACCCCCGAAACCGTTTGAGAAAAACCGATTGTAAATTTGGGATGTTGGGTGCCAACATAAGGCCATTCAGCCACACAAGAACAGCCGGTGACACGTGTCACCCCCGAATCCGTGAGAAAAATCATGGGTAAATTTGGGATTCGGGGAGGCAACATAAGTCCATTCAGCTTCACAGGAACAACGGGTGACACGTGCCACCCCTGAAACCGTATGAGGAAACCCAATTGTAAATTTGAGATTCTGGGGGCCAGCATAAGGCCATTCAACTTCACAAAGAAACAGCGGGTGACACGTGCCTCCCCCGAAACAGTGTGGGGAAAACAATTGTACCTTGAGGATTCCACGGATAACGCCTTTAGCCGCGCAGTAACAACGAGCGTCATGCGCCAGCCCCGAAACCGCGTGAGAAGAATCGGTTGTAAATTTTGGATTCTGGGAGCCAACAGAAGGCCATTCCGCCTTGCAGAAAACAACGACTGACACGTGTCATCTTTCAAAGCCGTATGGGAAAACGATTCGTAAATTTTGTAAGTTAGGGTTTCTGGGAACCAACGTAAGGCCATTCAACCTCACAAAAAACAGCGGACGACACGAATCACCCCCGAAATGAGAAAAAGCAATTGTAAAGCAGTGAGAAATTCCATTTGCACATTTTGGGGTCTGGGGGCCAGCATGAGGCCATTCAGCCTCACACGAAACAACGGACGACGCGTGTCACCCCCCAAAAACCGCGTGAGAAAGACCAATTGTAAATCTGGGATTCTGGAGCCAACATGATGCCATTCAGCTTCACACAAAATCAGTTGCTGACATGTGTCACGCCCGAAAAACCGCGCAAGAAAAACCAGTTGTAAATCTGGGATTCCAGGAGCCAACAGTCCAAACCGCGCCCGAGAGCTGGACGCCACCGCGCGCACACGCGCGCACTCGCGCGCGTACGTCGTACAGTGCCGTTTTTAATACATGCTCCGCGTGCAGATCATGTATTAAAAATGCAGGGATTTAGTATTAAAAACAACGATTAGTTCATGCATACATTTATTTATAAATTAATCATGTATTAAAATCATATATGTCTAAAAATCCTATATATCAAAGACTGCCCTTTACGTAAGACGAAAACAACCGAATTGGGATACTATAGTTCGCGGTTCCCAGTAAGACGTTATTAATCGCTTCGCTCATTCCGCCGGCCCATATTGTCGCACCGTTGTGGGCTAGCCGAGTTTTGGGGGCCGTTTTGGGGCCTCTTGGGGCCTCTTTTGGGCCTCTTGGGCGCCTCTTGGGGCGTCTTGGGGGCCTCTTGGGGGCCTCTTGGGGCCTTTTTGGGGCCTCCTGGGCGCCTTCTGGGGCGGAGGGCTCGATTTTTCAGTTCTCGGTTCCCCTCTTGAGCCCCTCTTGGGGCCTCTTGGTCCGTCTTGGGCGGCACTTGGACCGTCTTGGGGGCCCTTCTGGGCCGTTCCGGGGTCGTCTTGGGAGCCTCGTGGGCCGTCTTGGAGCGGTCTTGGGGGCCTCTTGGGCCGTCTTGGAGCGTCCGGAAGCCGAACAAGCCAGAACGCAAAAAACATCGAACAAAAAACAATGAAAATCAACGATGTTGGCCTCTTGGGGCCCTCTTCGGAGGCCTCTTGGAAGGCCCTTGGAGCGTCTTGGAGGCCTCTTGGGCTGTCTTGGGGCCCTGTTGGGCGTCTTCGGGCGATCTTTGGCCGTCTCGGGGCCCTCTTGGACCGTCTTGGAGGCTTCTTGGGGACCTCTTGGCCCGTCCTGGGGCCCTGTAACAGAAATCCCAGTAAGACGTTATTCGTCGACCGAGGTAGCCTGCACATCTGCACGCACACATGCCATGCGCACGTGCCAATACATGCACGAGCGTGCGTTTATACGCATATATGTATACAATCATACATGTGTGCATTTATCAACCGCATCGTTCGACACCTGTGGAATTTGTTCCAGGGGGGACAGCGGAAAAATAGTGATTCGGGTGCGAATCAATGGCAGTCGAGATTTTGGGGGGGGAAAGGGGGGGCCATCATTTTTAAAAGGTTTTTGACATTCTGTATCGTAGCCCCTCAGGAAGCTCTACCGAAGGACGTACCCACGACACTGCACTCACAACTGCATATGCTACTGTCCTTCACTCAGATCTTTGCTGGTTGAAGCCATCCCGGCTTCTAAGATGCCTTGTTAGGGGCTGCCGATTCCTTGCAAGAAGCCTCCCGCATTCCTCGAAGGATCCCCCCCTCGCCCCACCCCCCTCAGCGCGCCGCCGAACAAGGGGACTTGGTGGAGGTGTGGAGCAAGTCGAAGGGCAGGTGGCTGCGGGGCATCGTCAGGGCGGTATTCCCCGAGGATACCGTCGCCGACGGCTACGAGATGCCGAAGAACACGATCAAGGTGGAGTCTTCGGCCGGCACCAAGTACGTGATCGAGGAGGAGATACCCACAACGGTGCGCCAGAGGCCGGCGGAGCCGCAGGTGGCCCCCGCGGCGGAGCGGCAGGCTCCGCCCGAGCAGCAGGCCGCGCCCGACTCGCCGAGGTCGCCGCGGCAGCAGGCGGTGCCAGTGGAGGCCGAGCCCGAGTTCTACACGCTGCCCAGGTCTCGGCCGACGTCGGCGTCCAGGCCTCGGCCGACCTCGGCGAGCAGGGCAGCGAGGAGAGGATCCTCGGCGGACGGCCGTGGATGCGGGCCGTGGGCCTCCGCCGGCATGGCGGCGCTGGCCGCGCGCAGCGCGGAGGCCGGCGGTGCTTCCTGCCCGAAGGTCGAGAGGCTCGCCGCGGGAGGCGAGGCCTCGTACCCTGGCGGTGGCGAACAGGAAGAGGTGGCACGCGTGGCGCAGCAGGACTCGAACAAGCCCCCCCCCCCCCCACCTGCCCCCGCTTCTTCGGGGGCCGCGGGGCCCTTGCATTACTGCTGCCGCTCGTCCTTCCACCTGGGGCTCCCTGGCCTCCTTCCCTCTGGGCCGCGGAGCCCACCGTTGGCTCCCCCTGGGCCCCGCCCACGCCCCTGAGCCGCAGAACCCTTGATTATCCGGCGAAGCTGTGGTCCAGAGCTCGGAGCCTTCTACTCTGAGTTGCACAGCCGTGTTCTGGAGCTCGGACCTTGTTGTGCTCGTCGTACCGTCTCGTTCGCTCCCTGGCCCTCGGGCCTCAACATCTTCGTCGTGTCGTCGTTCGCCCCTGGCCCTCGAGGAGGAGGAGGAGCAGGAGGAGGAGGAGGAGGAGGAGGAGGAGGAGGAGGAGGAGGAGGACCTCAGCCCTCATCCCCGGCCCTGGTCCCAGCCCCCTGCCCCCGCCCTCCTCGGGCCCCTTCGTCAGCCCTCGCCCTCCCTCGTGCAAGAGCCAGGGCATGCGTGCCACTTGTTTTCGTCGTCGTCGCTCGTTCGCGCGCTGCCCCCCCCTCCCCTGGGCCCGCCCTGCCACTGGCCCCCTTGGGATGGTCAAGAGGGCCCTGGAAGGACGCCAGGATGGCCCCCAAGACCCCCTTCCCCCTCCTCGCCCAGCCTCGCCGTTCGCTCGTTGCCCCCCTCCCCTGGGCCCGCCCTGCCACTGGCCCCCTTGGGATGGTCAAGAGGGCCCTGGAAGGACGCCAGGATGGCCCCTAAGACCCCCTTCCCCCTCCTCGCCCAGCCTCGCCGTTCGCTCGCTGCCCCCCCTCCCCTGGGCCCGCCCTGCCTCTGCCCCCCTTGGGATGGTCAAGAGGGCCCTGGAAGGACGCCAGGATGGCCCCTAAGACCCCCTTCCCCCTCCTCGCCCAGCCTCGCCGTTCGCTCGCTGCCCCCCCTCCCCCGGGCCCGCCCTGCCTCTGCCCCCCTTAGGATGGTGAAGATGGCCCTGGAAGGACGCCAGGATGGCCCCAAGACCCCCCCCCCCTCTCCTCGCCCAGCCTCGCCTGGCCCTCGCCCCTCCCTCGCGCCAGCGCCACGGCATGCGTGCCACTGGTCGCTTCTTCCGCACGATCGTTCCTGAGTTCCGATCGTGCCATCTCTGGCCAAACGGCATCCCCCCTTCAACCCTGCTGCATAGTGTAACGCGGTGCACATGCGATGATGCGTGGCATGCTTCGTCTGAGCATCCATCGCGCAGCACCCATCATGCGAGGCACACTTGCGCGCCGCCGCGCGCGTATGCCAACGTCGTCCAACAACTGCTGTGTTTCTTCGGCAAGTCCTAGCAACCACCGTTCGGTCTGCAACGGGATCGTTGCCAGCACTCTGCACGCGCACCCGCCGAAAGCAGGAACGCCCGCGCGTTGCGTGCCGAAAACTGTCAACGGCCACTGCGCGCCCGCCATCAATGTCGACTACGGTGGGGGCGTTAGTTAAGGAATGTGCCCAGGAGGCGCCAGACCCTGGAGGATTCCTTATCTGATGAGGGCGGCGGTGATATCCACGGCCAAGCCTCCACCGGCCTCAAGACCCTGCAGCGCCCGTGAATTCGTGGCATGACCACGCGGGTGCTTGCCCCCGCTCGAAGAGTAAAAAAAAATGCCCCCGCCGTAATAGAATGCGGGCCACACGCACACATCTCCACACACGTTCTGAGCCGGCGGCGCAGAAGGGGCGTCGGGCGCGGTCGGCGCGCGGAGGTGCACAAATCTCAGCACGCACACACACAAACAGCACACACACACACACGCACACACACACACAAACAGCACACACACATACACACACACACACACGTCGACTCCTTCGAACACCAGCCCTCTGTCATCGTTTCAAGACAAAGGTGCCCAACACATGCGCAAGCCATCCGCCATCTTGCTTTTAGTGGACATGCATCAGGGGTTCTGAATTTCTCCAGTGCTCAGTTCCGCATCATCCTCATCATCGCAATCGGTATCACATTCGTCAGCGTCATGGATGGCATCGTCATCATCATCATCATCATCATAATCATCACCACCGGCAGCATTATTACTGCGGTTGTCATCAGCGTCATTGTCGATGTCGTCGCCATCGTCAGATGATTGCGCTCGCAATGTCCCAACATCCTCACCAACACCGACACCATCCTCATCATCATCACCAGCGTCATTGTTGCCACCGTCATGATCACCACCACTAGCTTCACCACCATCACCATTGTCGTCTTTGACACCATCCCCACCGTCGTCATGAACACCGTCATCGTGATCATCAGTATTGCTGTCGCCGCCCAGTTATGTTTTGCCATCAAGTTGCGGGTGGGCGGACAGGATGTTTATTTGGACGAGCATTGGAGGTGGTCATCCGCGGATGGATGGCCGCAGTAATTGCATAACGCAGATTGCACCTCATCGCTTGCACCATAATGACTCCGCGCATTCCCTCAATGTCTCTTCGCATTCCTACCACGCACATTGCGCAGCGTACCTGGCACAGCACAAGCTGCATCCCGAACATTACATCACATAGATTGTGCCACATGCGCCAAACACATTGCATTTTACACGTGGCATCGCGTAGCTATGCACATATGTGTATATACCTCTGTACTTGTACAGTCTCCTCACAGAATGCGTTACACCGAGTGCACGTTACAAAGAGCGCACATCCGTCGTGCAAGACCCTGTTGTTTAAGGTCTACGCTGACAGTCGACTT
>CAUYUJ010018721.1:137500-140000 GCA_963575745.1 Prorocentrum cordatum
TTCCGGGTTCGTGTGGATCGAGGAGGGCTCCCACCTGTCCCAGACCGACCACAGCCACAATTTCGAGCTGCGCAACCGGCAGAAGACGCCAATCGCCAGCATGAAGGTCAGGTCGCCGAACGACGATTTGTGAGGTGGCGGCTGCGAAGCGACGCCGAGGTGCCTCCTTCAGCACTTTTCCCCCCCAAAAAAATCGTTCTCCTCAGCACATGTGATGCGGCCGAGTCTCGCGGGCCTCGTGCTCAGCCGCCTCGAGGCACACATGACTCCGCAGATCGGGCGGGGCTAGGACGAGGAGCAACCCGTTCTAGAGCGTTCCGGAACGCTCTCAGAGCGTTCCGGGAACGCTCCGAGAAGGCCGTGGCGCCCAAGACATCCTCCAGAGCCGCAGGATCTCAGAGATTCTCAACGTATCTTCACCCGATGTTCTCCTCTTTCTGGCTTCGTCCTAACAAACATGACGGCAGGGTCTACCATCACCTTAATTAACAAAAATGACAGCAGGGTCTACCATCACCTTACCATTGCCTTCGGCATGGTCCAGGCAGCGGGGGGAAGGGAGGCCGGCAGTCCTTGGAGTTCTGCGGGGGGTCTCCTGCGGCAGCGCGGGGCACGCCTGCGGGCCTGGGCGGGGCTGAGGGTTAGTGGCTGTCACTGCCGAGGCCCGATCGGGTGCAGAGGGGCCAAGCTCAAGGCACAGGCAGGAGGAGGAGAAGGAGGAGGAGGAGGAGGAGAAGGAGGAGGAGGAGGTTGTCGCTACTTTGCTTTTGCTGGTGTGGTCATCTCATGGACGCCACGGCTCATCTTATCACAGCTGGTGCAGCGTCAAAAGGAGGAGGAGGTGTAGGGGGAGGAGGAGGAGGAGGAGGTGGAGGAGGGGGAGGAGGAGGAGGAGGAGGAGGAGGAGGAGGAGGAGGAGGAGGAGGAGGAGGAGGAGGAGGAGGAGGAGGAGGAGGAGGAGGAGGAAGAGAGGAGGAGGAGGAGGAGGAGGAGGAGGAAGGAGGAGGAGGAGGAGGAGGAGGAGGAGGAGGTGGAGGAGGAAGGGGGGTGGGGGGAGGAGGGGGGGGAGGAGGAGGAGGAGGAGGAGGAGGAGGAGGAGGAGGAGGAGGAGGAGGAGGAGGAGGAGGAGGAGGAGGAGGAGGAGGAGGAGGAGAAGGAGAAGGGGCGTGTGCGCCTGCCCGGGGAGAGGCATGGAGTTGGAAGGAGAGGGGGACAAGAGAGGCAGTGGAGAGAAGGGGTTGGCGCGGGGCGACGAGCCGCCCGCGTGCGCCGACGATGCTTGTTAGAAGCAGTGTCAGCGGCACCTCTGCGCCGCGCTGTTTTCCGAGAGGGCCCTTCACGGCCGCAGGAGTTATAGCCCCGGGCAGGACCATCTTTTGTCCATTGCGTCGGCTCCGATTCTGCCCGCCGACCGGTGTTCTTTGGAGGGCTCTGATCCTCAAGCGGCAGACCCATCGTTTGCTGTGCCATCGGGAAGGGGGGCACTTGTACCCAGGAGAAGGAGGAGACGGCTGGAGGCGGAGGAGATGGCGGAGTAGCGAGAGGAACAAGAGGGTGAGCAAATCTCGGAGGAGTGGAACGGATGAGGACGAGCATCACAAGGAATGAACGGATCCAAGAATACGTATGTCCCGCGCATTGGCAAGCATGCCATTCGTCACGAGGAGGGCAACGCACCGATCCTGAACCGTGCCCATCGCTTCAGCGGGAGCACCGCTTTCGAAGGGCCGACCTCGTACTGATTGCAAAGACATGTCTGCAAGATCGCCCCCCCCCCCCGTATCCACAGTAGAGGGGTCTTGCTACTAGTGTGATGCTTCCGCCTCCGTCCTTCCCGCCTCCCTCCCGGAGACACTCCTCCTCAGCTTAGCCAAACCCCCGACCGTCTCACGCAGAGGATCCCCACTCTGACCAGTCACAGCCAGGCTCGCTCATGCCCAGATGCAGTCAAGTCCAGACCCACTCATACCGAGGCCCACTTCACTCTCGGACTCACTCACACTCAGACTCGGCGAAGTTAGGCCCACTCATGCTCAGACTCATTCGTACTCAAGCCCACTCAGATTCACCCACAACTTGTCACTGACATTCAGAGCAATTCACACCCGAATGTGCTCATGATCAGAGCCATCATGCACACATCGGACTTCCATAGTAACCGCGATGTAGCAGGCGCGGCGCTTGGGCTTGGGCACTCAGGGGGGGGCGCTAAAGGGTATTCCACTGGCCAGATTGTAGAAATTTCTTTGGCGAAACATCTGTGTTGGCTTTACCGACTCCGCTTCGTTCATAGCCCCATGATAACCGCGATGTAGCAGGCTTGGCATCCGGGCACAACAAGGGGGAGTTTCCAGGAGTATCTTGCTCGTCCGTTCGCAGCTAGACCGTGGAGAAGTCTCAGTCGAAACGCCTGTTTGGGCTTCAATGGCTCTTCCTGTGCCGAGCGACATTGTCACATCACTATAGCCGGCTTTGCACTTGGGCATCCCAAGGGGGAGCC
>CAUYUJ010018721.1:145000-177500 GCA_963575745.1 Prorocentrum cordatum
CTATGACGAACCACCGCCGCCCCCTTTGTTTTTGGAGCGCCTACGCGGCCGAACGTTGTGGCCAGAGCTCGGCCAAGCTATCGGGTCATGTGTTCCACCAGCCGTTGTGGAATCGCTTCGGGGAACACGTGGAGGAGAAAGGAAAAAAAAGAGGGGGAGCTTGCAGGTCTCTTGGGGGCTTCCCTGGGCCTCTTCGGGGCCTCTGGAGGCTCCTTGGGAGGCTCCTTGGCCGTCTGAGGGCGCTCCTGGCCCGTCTGACGCCGTCGGAAGCCGTCTTGCGGGCCTCCCTGGGCCGACTTGGGGCCCTCTTTGGGAGCTTCAGGGCTGTCTTGGAGACCACCTTGGGCGTTTCGGAGGTCTACAGGGCCGTCTTGGGGCCCTCTTCGGGCCAACTTGGGGCCTCTTGGGTTGTCAGGGGGGCCATCTCGGTGGACTCTCGGGCGCTCTTGGCGCCATCTTTGTGGCCTCTAAAGCCGTCTTGGACCGTCGGAAAGCCGAACATGAGCAAACGCCAAATCCCTTCAACCATCTAAGAGGTCCTCTTGGAGGCATCTTGGGCGGTCGTGGAGGTCTCGTGGGCCGTCTTGGGCGATCTTGAGGCAAGTTGGGGTCATCTGGGAGCATCTCTGCCCGTCTCGGAGATATCTTGGGACCGTCCTGGGCTCTCTCGAGGCCACCGTAGCCGTCATGGAGTTCATGTTGGCCGTCCTGGAGGCCCCTTTACCTCAGGGCCGTCTAGAGCGTGATGACCGACGACCTGGGAACTTTACGGGCCCTCGCGGAGGCGAGTTTCCTTGTTTTCCTCTTCCTCGAGCGTCCCTCCGGGTGGCCAGCGGCTTGGGCCGAAGTGCGTACCTCACGCGTGCGGTATACCAAGAGACTGTTCTTTTAGGGTCCGACGAGAACCCTGGTTATCGGGCTTGCCCCCCCCCCCCCGCCCCCCCCAGGATAACCTAACCTTGCCGGTTGTGCAGGTCCGGGGTGGGGGGGCGCGGGCATATGCAGGGCTGCCCACAGCGCGAAGGTTAGGTTATCGGCCGGCCCCCTCCTCCCCCCCCCCCCGGATGACCTGGGTTATCGCCGATTCAAAACAAAAAAAACGGTCTCCAATGGGAGCCCCCCTGCCGTGCCCCGTTTGCGCGCCGCCCCAGGGCTTTTCCCCAGCAGCGGCTCGGGCGGTGCCCGGCCTCGGCCGCCGCTGGCCCGCCGAGGCTCAAAGACTTCAACATCGCGAGCAAGGACCGCCCCGGGGAGGCGGTGCGAAGCCGCGGCCCACGATATCTGATGAGCATGCAGTCAAAAAAAAACACACAGAAAGGGCTGGCCAACTTTCCAAGGTCACCCTTGCATTCGTGCCCCTTCGGCCCATCCTTGCATCCTTCGGCCCATCCTTGCCCCTTCCGCCCATCCCTGCCCCGCTCGGAAAACGTCAACATGGTCTTCCAAGGCCCTTGCGTCCTTATCTTCTCGCGCACTTTCATTGAAGCGTTTTGACTGTACAGTCAAGACGCTGAAATAAGGACTGACTTGGGCTCAGGAGGGGCTCGGGTTTCCGGGACGCTCCTTAGATTTATGTCGTGGAACCTTTTTGCAGCCTAGGCCCGCCATAACCAGAAAAGCCCCCTCGTTCCTGATTCTGCGTTCCTTCGGGTGGCCCGATGAGTGTATCCTGAGCGCTGTGGCCCGGCGCCCGGCGCAGGGAAGGGCAGCACGGGGAGCCATGGCGCAGCACTAGGGGCCGCCTCCGGGGGCGGCGGTTGCCACGGACGCCTCGGCGGGGCAAGCTAGGACATTTGAGCCTAGCGCTCCCAGGCTTACGTCGGGCCTGTCCGTCTACAGGGAGAATGTTCAAAAATAGTCAAACAAATGATATGGGGGCGATTTTTGGAATACCTTTTTTTTCTCATGTTTGAATATGTTTTGGATATTGTTTATGTTTCGTCCAAAGTCCGCCTGTGGGGGGACATGCCCGACCCAATTCCAGGCAGACAGGAACCACGCCGCTGAAGTTCCCGGCAGCCTGCGCTGTCCTGCCAAAGAGAGGGAAAGCCCATTTCCTCCTCGCCATCGCGCTGCTTCCCTCTAACTTCAGGAGAGAAAAAACACACAGACACAATTAATCCTCGATCCCCCAGAAAATATAGGAAAATATGGGAAGTGGGGGGGAAGACAGAAACCCAGAAAATATGAGAAAATATGGGGACTATTTTTATTTGTGCGTATTTATTTGTGTGTCCTAATTTCCCTTTACTCTAACTTCTCCCCCCTCTCTCCTCATCCGACTGCTCCTTTCGCGTGCTGGGCCTTGTAAGTTCGGCTGCGGTGCGGGCGCTGCTCTATTCTAGCACTGTTCACACTGTAGGAATGCGTGGTCGGCTCTCTGCCCCCTTGCTTTTTTTTGCCCCATCTGGAGGGTTTCTCCGAAGGCCTTAGGCGACCCGTCCTCCTCCTCCTCCTTCTCCTCCTCCTCCTCCTCCTCCTCCGCCTCCTCCTCCTCCCTCCTCCTCCCTCCTCCACCTCCTCCTCCTCCTTCTCCTCCTCCACCTCCTCCTCCTTCTCCTCCTCCACCTCCTCGCCCTCCCCTCCTCGGGTCGCCTACTCGCCCAGGGGAAACCGTCCATCCCTATCTTGCCAACTCGTGCGTCTCTGGTTCGGCCGCCCCAGAGCAGACGTGTCGCGTAGCTGCGAGCACGTATACTGCGTTGCCTCTCGCCGGCATGCGCTCGAAGTCTGGGGCGGCGGGCACGCGCTCTCGGTTGGCCACGGTCGCTCCTCTCCCCTTGCTTGGCCTTTAACGAGCTTGCTGCGCCGAGAAAGGTGAACCGGTAAGACACCTGAATGCACACCAAGCGGAGCAGGAGGTGCGAAGAGGCACAGAAGAGTAGCGAAGCCCGTGAGGGCATATAATATTAGATCAGCAGGCGTCAGCAAGGTGTCCCCCTCCCACCGATCCCCAACATCATCCCACATACACCAGAACCTTCCCATGGCAAGGGTCTTCATCGAGGGCGGTACGTGCCCTCCCTGAGGGCAGCTGCACCGATAGAAGCAACGAGCTAAGCAGTGTAATCATTGCAGGGCTAGCACATTTTGCACTGGCTGGCCTGTTTGGCACAAATATGTGGCGCAACTGTCTTGCTGGATCGGTGCTAAACTGTTACACTACTGCTTATGTACAGGCCGGCTGGCGTGGCAGAGTCAAACATCAGGTGATATCCTTCCCACACACTCCGATTCAATCCATCACGCATCCCGCCCTCCCCAGTATCAAGGCTGGCCAAGTAGGTCTGGCTGGCCTAGTCTGGCAATGATGCGTAGCTCTAGCGGTCAACACGCTCGCAGCGGTCGACACGCACGTCCTCCTCCGCCACCTCCGCATCCACAGCATCAATCCTCTAATACCGTACCTCCCCCGCCACGCCTAGGGCATTACGAGGCAGAAAGAAGCGGCCTCCCCTGCACGCGAATCCACCGAGAGATGCCGACTCCATAGTCTGTCTTGGTGGCCACGTGCCCCACGTGCCAGGCAAATGGATGCGGAGCGGACCGAGGAGCGGAGCTACGTTCAGTCTCTGCTCTTCTCGGGCGCCGCTGCGCTCGAGCATACGCCGCGACATCAAGGTGAACGGTCCACCTCTTCCTCTTCCTCCTCCTCCTCCTCCTCCGCTTCCTCGTCCTACTCCTCCTCCTCTCTAGTACCGTCATCACCCCCAGACTCTCCCTCCACGCCTCAGGCATCACGGCCGGTGGCAGAAAGAAACGGCCTCCCATGCGTAATTCAGTTGAGATGTTTGTTGCTACCGCCGCGCCGTTACGACAAAACTACCTCCATCATCCATCCTCTCTTCCTCCTCCTCCTCCTCCTCCTCCTCCCAACGACTCGTGGCAGAAAGAAACGGCTTCCCATACACGCAAATCAATCAAGAGATGCCGACCAGATAGCGTCTGGGGCGCCGCTGCGCTCGAGCATTCACCGTGACATCAGGGTGATCGGTCCACTGCAGGTTGCAGAGGAAGCACTGAGCGCTCGCAATGAATCCTCCTATTCCACCACTGCCTCCTCATTCCTTCTCCATTGATCCACCCTCATCTAGACCTTCCCCCCTACGCCTCGGGCGCCACGACTGGTGGCAGAGAGAAACGGCTTCACATACGCGCAATCAACTGAAAGTCGCCGACTCCATGGTCTGCCCTGGTGGCCACGTGCCCCAGGGGACCACCACGGTCAGGGAAATGTAGGCGGAGCGGGCCGAGGAGTGGGGCCAAACTCAGTCGCACTTCGTCTCGGGCGCCGCTGCGCCCGAACACACGCCGCAAAACTAGGAGATCGGTCCCTCCTCCTCCTCCACCACCTCATACTCACCTCCGCCATACCCCCCTTATGATTTCTAGGATACCAAGAATGATGGCAGAAAGAAGCGATCTCTCATACAGGCAAACCAGCTGAGGTCTCTCAAAGTCCATGGTCTGGCCTGGTGGCCACGTGCATCAAGGGTTCACCACCACGGCAGAGAACATAGGCCCGGACCGATGAGCGGGGCTACACTAGCCGATGCTCGTCTCGGGCGCCGCTGCGCGGGAACATGCGCCGCAACATCAAGGTGCGCGGCCCACAACGGGTTGCAGAGGAAGCAACCGAGCGCTCGCATGAATGCCGTCTTCTACTCCACCACCATCTGAGTCCTCCGTCACCTCCTCCTCCTCCTCCTCCTCCTCCTCCTCCTCCTCCTCCTAAAGCAATGGAACGGCCCTGCTTGCAAGTGCGGGGAGCGCATCCAGATCCTGGCCGACGTCCTTGCAACAGGGCATCAAGTTGTACAACGTCTCCGCCGTCACTTGCCTCCCATCCACCGGCCAGCTCTACCCCCCTCGCCTTGCTTCTTGGCCAAAGAATGTCCCGGACTTCACAAGCTCAGTCTAGCTGCTCCCTCGAGCTTCTCCAAGATGGACATCTTCTCCTTCAAGCGCTGGACGGGCGTGGAAATTCTTCAAGGCCTAGAGACCCTGCTCCTCGCGACGATGTGGAGGACGGCGACAAAGACCATCAAATCGTGGCCAAACCTTCTTCGTGAGCGCCGAGGAGTTGCTGAATATCGACTTCCAATATGTCAAGTTATCGAGGTTGCCCGGTGTGCTGCCTGTTGGGAGGACAATCTCTCCATCGCCCAACGATTTGACCAGATCGTCTCCAACCAGCTGCACCCAACGTGCAAGGGTTCGCTCCACAAGATGCTCAAGCGCTCGCCGGGCACGACCGAGCGCGCCTACAATGCCTTGTTTTCCGCTCACCGACGTGCCGCTGCCGCTGGTCGTCTCGATCTGGTGTGGGTGGCCGTGACAGGGCCGCTCCTGTGTCCGAGACTGCAGGCCGTGATATAGCCCAGGGTCGTGGCAAGGCCCAAGCTAAAGGAGCTTGTGGAAAAAACAAGTCGCCTCAACAAGCCTACTTGCACGAGCTTCAGAACTCCCTCCACCACGACGTTTTCGACTGGACGATCCTCAAGCGCCTGAAGTCATGGTTCCCTCTGCTGGGTCACTCGCCTCGTGCGCGTCCCTTTCAACAGCCTCACGATGCCGACCATGACCCGTCCACCCCGAGGGCGACGCCCACGCACCACGGCGCCCTAGCCTACATGAATCAGCGCGCCGACGCATGGGCGGCGAGGCGGGTCACCAGCATTTTCATGGATGCGGGCTACGACAAGTATCGCGACTGGATTGGGTGGTGCGTCCCCTACCTCACCGCCGTGTTGCGCCGCCGACAGTTCGACGCCATGCTCTGCCTTGACGATTTTGCAGGTGATGTTGGTCGGCGCCGTGCTATTGTTACCGAGATCGGCGAGACCAGCTGGCATAGATCCGCGTGCAGTCGGAGCCGCCGTCTTGCCACTAATTCGATGGCCCACACTGCAGCTGCTGTACAACGTGAACGTGAAGACGAAGCTGCTGAACACCGTGCCCGCCGCCATGGGGTAGCTGCTGAAGGCCCGCTACCTGATGAAGATCGCTGGTTGCCTGACGACACTGCGCGTGAGGAAGACGAGCTACCGCAGACTGACATGATTGGGATCTCCGGGTGGCCTACGTCTCTTGCCGCGGCATGGGCCTCTCTTCGTGCTCACCCTGCACACAAACCTCCTTCGAAGTTATGGCTAGCATTCAAGACGCTAGCAGGTGCCTGGACGACTAGCTACCGCATGCACGTGAACCCGCACAAGTACAATTGCCTGCTCGGTTGCCCCATCAGCGAGAGCAGCCACAACGTCGACGACAGATCGCACTACCTCTCATGCCCGAGACTGTGGTCGCGCGTCTGCCAGCCGCGTGGCATAGTGCCCGCCAACACCCTGACGCGCATGGGCCTCAATGGCGAAGCCCATGACGGTGAGAAGGACATACGCCCCGCCATCGCGCGCATGGTGGGTTCGCGCAAGACCCACAGCTTTCTTCGCATCCAGAGATCGGTGAACAGCGAACCGAATTCCGTCAATGAGATCAGGACCGCGCTCAGCCAGAACATCGACCAGTACAGCGAGAACGCCGCGGCCGTGGCCGCTTCGCGGCACGCCCTGAGGCTGCCATCGAGCCTCGCAGGCGGCGCGGGGCCGCGCGGGCGCCCGTGATCGGGTAGATCGCCCCCCTCAGTGGACGTTCGCTCCTCCTCGTCCTCCTCCTCCTCCTCCTCCCCTCCTCCTACAGGACAGGGTGATGCACGTGAGTCGCTAAATCATGAGCTGCTTTCCGAAGAGCAAAGTGCCCTCACCGAGGGTCCTGGGTAATGCGCGTCGCTCCTCATCCGTAAGTTCCACGCCACCATCTCCTCCATACTGGCTTCACAGAGCGTCCAGTTGAAGGCAAGCTCACGCTTGGGTCTGCCGCTGGCGGTCGACACGCTCACTATTGTAAAATGGCGGTCGGCACGCTCACCCCTTCTCCAACTCCACCTCTTCCTCCTCCTCCTCCTGTTCCTCCTCCTCCTCCTCCCCCCCTGTACACTTCGTCCTGGTTTCCCCTCCTCCTCTTCCTGCCGCGGCTCCTCCGCTTCCTCTATGCCACATATGGCACATCCTTGGCACTTTCTCCCTTCGTTCTCTCTCTCTCTGTCTCTCTTGTTGTTGTTGTTGTTGTTGTTGCTGCTGTTGCTGTTGTTGTTGTTGTTGTTGAACATTATTCCTTCTAAAGAATTATTATTGTTGGGACCCCTGGTGCGCGACCTCTGCGCCGCGCCTAGGCCGCAGCTGCATTTTCATCATTTTTTCGCGAAAGCTTCAGAAAAGTGGATGAGCTCCGGATCCGGTTTTTTGTTGACGCTCGTTTTCCCTTGCAAAAAACAATAGAACATGAAAATTCTTGTTTTTACTTGATCAAATTGCAAGAATCCCTTGCAAAAAATAAGGTAAAGTGGACATTCGTGCGCGCAAGACGAAATCCTTCCAAAACCTTAGGTTTCGTAGCGATTTTAACATACAAACATAAAATTAGCCTGACGAGGGACCCAACCATATGCAGGTGCGAGTACCGCAATAGTGATTCATTTTTTCGGTGGCGATCCCTATGAGGCAACGAACCGTGCTAGGGGCGTGCCGACATGAGTGGCGTGGTACACAAAGTGAACGAAAACGATTGATCTGAGTACGTAGGGAGACTGAGCGCGGGTGAATCTGCGCGCGTGCGTCTGACTGTGAATGATCTGCGTGCGAGCGAGTCTACGTGCATGAATGCGAATATGACAAAGCGTGGTGCAAATGTGTATGAATGCCAATAGTTTGACAACGACTGCCTCTGAATACTCGTGACGCTGGGCGTGGCCGCCGCAAGGAGCTTCCCCGGGACTCCCCGACGGCATCGCCCGCGCGCCGCGACGCCAATGTCGGCGCGCCCCCCCGCGAGGATCGCGCCCGCTTCCTCCCCTTCCTTTACTCCCTCTTTGCCCGCGCACTCAAAAGTCCAAGGCTGCGGGAGCAGCGCAGCGCGGAGCCCCCGCGACGCGCGCAGGTCACCCCGGAGGGGTCCCAGCGACGCGCGCGGGTCGTCCACTGCGCGGAGCGAAGAGAGCTAGCTGGCTGGCTGATAGCGGGCAAGGCTCTTGCCGCTGGGCAGAGCGACGACGGGCGAGCGAGGCGCTGGGCGGAACGCAGCACGGAGCCCCCGCGACGCGCGCAGGTCGCCCCGGAGGAGTCCCAGCGACGCGCGCGGGTCGCCCGCTGCGCGGAGCAAAGAGAGCTAGCTGGCTGGCTGGGACCTGCGGTGGGGCTCCATATGGGGCCACGTAACGCTGTACTGGGCAAAGGAGACGCATGTGGACTGCGCCACGGGGACCTTCGGTGGAGCTCCCTATGGGGCCACGAAACGTGTGAGGGATGTGCCGGAATGGGTGTGCGGGACGCATGCGGGCACACCCACTGAGACCTTCGGTGGAGCTCCCTATGGGGCCACGAAACGTGTGAGGGGTGGGACGAAATGTGTGTGCGGGACGCATGCGGGCACACCCACTGGGACCTTCGGTGGAGCCCCCTATGGGGCCACGAAAGCCCCTGTGCCGAAACGTGTGGACGCATGCGGGCACACTGGGACCTTCGGTGGAGCTCCCTATGGGGCCACGAAACGTGTGAGGGGGTGTGCCGAAATGGGTGTGCGGGACGCATGCGGGCACACCCACTGGGACCTTCGGTGGAGCTCCCTATGGGGCCACGAAACGTGTGAGGGGTGTGCCGAAATGGGTGTGCGGGACGCATGCGGGCACACCCACTGGGACCTTCGGTGGAGCTCCCTATGGGGCCACGAAACGTGTGAGGGGTGTGCCGAAATGGGTGTGCGGGACGCATGCGGGCACACCCACTGGGACCTTCGGTGGAGCTCCCTATGGGGCCACGAAACGTGTGAGGGGTGTGCCGAAATGGGTGTGCGGGACGCATGCGGGCACACCCACTGGGACCTTCGGTGGAGCTCCCTATGGGGCCACGAAACGTGTGAGGGGTGTGCCGAAATGGGTGTGCGGGACGCATGCGGGCACACCCACTGGGACCTTGGGGGTGGAGCTCCCTATGGGGCCACGAAACGTGTGAGGGGTGTGCCGAAATGGGTGTGCGGGACGCATGCGGGCACACCCACTGGGACCTTCGGTGGAGCTCCCTATGGGGCCACGAAACGTGTGAGGGGTGTGCCGAAATGAGTGTGCGGGACGCATGCGGGCACACGCACTGGGACCTTCGGTGGAGCTCCCTATGGGGTCACGAAACGTGTGAGGGGTGTGCCGACATGGGTGGTGATAATGATGATGACGACAGATGATGATGACGATGACGATGATGGGGATGATGACGATGATGATGAAGATGGGAGGAGGGAGGGGGCAGCGGGAAGGAAGGAAGGAACGCGGGGCGACGTCTCTTCAAAACGAGGACCCAACACCACAGGATGGTTGGGAAAAAACCAATGGTTTTCTCAGAAAAAATTGTCAAAATGTCCTTCCGCGCGCTCTTGCGGATTCCTAGGAAACCCACCAGATTTTAAACATTTCTGTTAAAAGGGCCTTTGCGAGGAACCTTTTCAGGTGCTTCGACCTTCTGCAACAACGGTTGCGAGCCTACGAGGGCCACCATCCCTTGCAAAAAATGACACGAAGTGCACATGCGCGCGGCCGCCGCGCGCGCGTGCCGAAATCCTGCCAAACATAATGTGATTTCAATAATTTCAAGATGCGATGTTCCGAAAACATATGCAAACGCAAGACTTTCTCATCCGAAAAATATCAAAATCCACCCGCGGGCTCTTCATGAATCTTTAAAACCCAAGATGGCCCCAAGAGGCGCTCAAGATGGCCCCAAGAGGCGCCCATGAGGCCGCAAGAGGCGCCCAAGATGGTCCCAAGAGGCCCCAAGAGGACTCCAAGAGGCCCCCAAGAGGTTCCAAAGAGGCTCCAAGTTGGCTCCAAGAGGCCCCCAAGATGGCCCCAGGAGGCGTCCAAGCGGCAGAAACAGACAACATTGCATCGCAGCGGGACAGCCATCGGGACAACCATCGGGACAACCATCGGGACAACCATTTGGACAAGCATCGGGATAACGATCGGGACAACCATAACCATCAGGACAACCATCGGGGCAACCATCGAGACAACCATCGGGACAACGATACCTTCTCTCTTGTGTCCTCCCACATCCCTCAGGAAGTTGCCCTAAAGATGTGACCGACTCCTCTCTCTCCTTCTCTCTGTCTCTCGCTCTTTCTCTGCTTCATATCTATCATACGTAACACATCTACTTGTGTAATCGCCTTCCCAGGAATTTGCCTCAAAAATGTGACCAACTATCTTGGCACTGCGTACCATCTCACGTGTACCGTGTACCACATCTTCTCAGGTTGCCTCACACATGTGACGAATCTCTTTCTATCTCTCTCTCCACTGGCTCTCTGTCTTGCTCTCTCTCTCTCTCTCTCTCTGTCTCTCTGTACTATGTATGTCATACGCAACAAATGCACCATGCGGGGCACATGCGGGGCCCAAACAAGTGATCAACCTCTGCGGGTGTGTACTCCACGCCAGTGTAGTATCCACGATCGTCCGCGCGCCACGAAGTGAAGTGTCCTGACGTCATAGGGCGGGAAGCTGGGTGTGGGTGGTTCCCGAGAGTCGTGTGGATGTTTGGTAGAGCTTGCATTGCCCCCCCACGAAGTGGGGGTATTGGCTGGCGTCGCATGAAAACCCTGGCACTGGGGAGAACACTGAGCGTTCGGGTAAAATGATTGTTGTTGTTGTTGTTGTTGTTGGTGTTCTCTCTCTCTCTCTCTCCCTCTTTATCTCTATCTCTACATATATATACATATATCTCGTTCCCTTTCTTATATATCTGTATATATGTATGTCTGTTTGTCTGCCTGCCTGCCTGTTTGTCTGTATGTCTGCCTGCCTGCCTGTCTGCCTGTTTGTCTGCCTGCCCGTCTCTCTCGTACTCCGTACTCTCTCTCTCTCTCTTGCTCTCTGTCTTTGTCTGCGTGTGTGTGTGTGTGTGTCTTTCTCTCTCTCTCTCTCTCTTTCTGTACTTTCTCTCTTGTCTCTCCGTCTCCCTCTCTGCATATTGTTCGTTTGTTTCTCTGTCTCTCTCTGTCTCTCTCTCTCTCTCTCTTTTTCTATCGTCTCTCTCTCTCTGTCTCTGTCTTTATTATCCTTTTTCTCTCTCATTCCTCTCCCCTCTTCCCCCCTCAGTTCTGGCACGCGTCTGGTCCGGACGGCATCACCCTCCCCTTTTCGCCCCGTTGCCAGGACTTGCCGCGCGTGCTTCTGACGGAGGACAATATGACGTATTGGGTAGAAGACGTTGAACAATTGCGGTTCGATTTCCTCGAGCAGGATTTGGTCGCCATCACGGAGGCGCAAGCAGTTCCCATTCTTACCCCCAGCATTGCATGAGTAAGCGAAGGAGCGCGATGCGATGATGGGGGGGCGAGGAGGAGGAGAAGGGGGGAGGGGGGATAATCGAGGAAACGCACACATGCAGTCAGGCGCGTGGATTAGCGACGGGTCCTGTTTCTAGACAAAATCGGCACGCTCCGTTGCCAAATGAAATGGCATTGGCTTCACATTTCTGAGGGTGTTGCCCCGTTCCGTGGATCTGGCGCCCATCCGCTAGATCCACGGATCCGTAATCTGGGTTAACGCGTGCCCGAGATGAGGATGACCATGACTACGATGACGGCGTGGGCGACAGAGAGGCGGAGCTAAGTAGCGGCAGAAGTGCGGCAACCGGCAAGCCAATGGGAATAATGGGCATGAGGAGTGGCCGTCGCATGACGACGCCAAACACGGGGAGAACGATTGACGAAGGTGCGACGAGGAGGATGATTGGGCGGAGGGGGAGCAGGATACGTAGCAGCAGGGACTGGATTGAGTCGTGAGAGGGCGCAAGTGCAGGAGGATTAGAGGAACGAGTTGGGGGCGGAAGGGGGCGGGGGAGTCGTCCAGATCTCATGGACCCCTTCTCTGGCTGCAACACGTTCTCTGGCCCCCCCCCCTCCTAGTCCGCGAACGCGCCTCGGGCCATGATGCGCTCGCCACCCCCCCCTTTCTCCCGGTCCCGTTCTTCGGCGCACGCGTGCTGTCGGCCCCTCGAGGCCGCGCAGCACAGGTCAGCACTCCTGCGTGCAGCCGACCTCTCGCCCCGCGCCCACTGCCAGGGTGATGCAGCACAGGCTGGCCGCACCAGCCGCTCCAATGCGATGCACCTCGCCTTGCACGTGCCCTCCCCGCCGTTTTCCCTCCTCCGCGGCCGCCTTCGCCTTTCTCACCCCCGCCTTGACCGCCGGACAATTGGCGTCTGCCGTGTCCCGGCCCGCTTGAGCGAGCGTGCGGACTGTCTCCGCAACGCGGCGACGTAAAAGTGTACTCCAGATTTCGTGATAAAGGGGGGGGTCTCATTTCGGGGGGGGGGGTCTCTTCCAGGCTATCTTGGAGGGCCTGGGGGGTCTGGGGACGGTGTTTTGGAGGGTCCTCCCACGGGGGAGGTCTGAAATGGCTTGTCTTGGAGGGTCCAGACCCCCTCCCTTCTATTGCCCGTGGGGGAAGCCTCCAAAAATTCGTCCCCAGACCTCCCCCGTGGGGGAAGCCTCCCAAAATTCGTCCCCAGACCCCCCCAGGCCCTCCAGGATAGCCTGGAAGAGACCCCCCCCGAAATGAGACCCCCCTCCCTTTATATTGCGAAATCTGGAGTAGCCGATCCTTCTCTCTTCCTCTCTGAGCTGGGTGGGGCACGGGGCCTGCTCGGCGGGCGTCTGCCGCCGAGGGCTCTGCCGCCGGCCAGACGCTGCGGCGCTCTGTCCACCGTGGCCCGGCGTCTGCCCGGGCTCGGCGGGCGGCATCTCCTCGGCGTGGCGTCGGGCACAGAGGTTGCGACGAGCCGTTCGTCGGGGAGTCCCGCTAAAACGACCCGAAGATCGGGACAGAATCGGATCCGTCGAAATCTCTGAGAATCGGCGGGTTTGGAGGATGTACTGGGCGCCGCGGCCGCTCCAGAGCGTTCCGGAACGCTCTGAGAGCGCTCCGGAACGCTCTGGAGCGATTTATCCCGACCCTAGCCCTGTTTTACCCGCGCCGGCTGGGAAACCTCGCCGTGGCAGTGAAAGTACCGAGGGAGGGGCGTTCCGCGTGTCTTCGCCGTGTGGGGCCTCTCGTCGAGTCCTGAACCTCAGGCCCCGGGCCGTCAAGAAAGCGATGCCGGGTGAAGAGAGTGCTGCTCCCGGGGGAGGCCCCGAGGTCGAGGGCCAGTTTCCCTCGGTGCCCCCCTTCTCTGATGCCGACGGATACGTGCGAGGGCATGAGCGGCCTCATCATCCCTTCCTTCACAGGGGGGAATATTCAAAACTATGAAAAACACAGTCTGGGGACAATTGTTTGCCATGTTTGAGTGTTTGTGAGGGTATCGTTGGTGCATGCTTTATGTTTCGTCCGGAATCCTGTTGGGGGACACGCCCGACCTGACCCCGTCAGCCTTGTGAGCGAGGTGGACTCAGGGAGCAGCAAGTTTGGGAGCCCAGCGCCAAGTCTCTTCAGGACGCGACCGCAGACGCCTCGGGGGGGATTATCCTGCCAAGCATCCGCGGCGCCCCCCGTGACAGTGCCAGCGCAGCATCAGAATACACGCAGGGTGGCTCCGTATCCCGAGGTCCCCGAACAGGCTCGATCGCACTCTAGCGATCTCGCTCTATCGATATCACAATGGATCTCACTATCGATCTCACTCGATCTCGCTATCGATCGCCCTCGGTGCTGGTGAAGAACAATTGCCTATCGACCTCACTACAGATCCCACTCGATCGACCAGCCACGGCGGGGACACCGACAGGGACACCAACGGGACACAGACAGGACATCCACGGGACACCGACGGTACACCGACGGGACACCGAGAGGACACCGACAGGACACCGACGAAGCACCGACGGGACATCCCCGGCCACCGCCGCGGACGCCGACGGGACACCACGGCGGAACACCACGGCGGGACATCTCTCGCCACGCCGGCCCACCGGAGGGGCGGTCTTCTGTCCTGCCCAGCCCTGGCCACGGCGGGGTCATTCCTCTCGCCCGCCAACGCAGCTTCGCCTCGCCCGCACGCACGACACGCACGAACCCGAAACCGAAACCGATCGCCACGTGGGAGTCTCCGTTCCGCTTCGATCTCAACCCCAAGCCGCCGCTATATCTATTTACATTTTGACATGTGTGTGTATGTATAGATATATAGGTAGGTAGGTAGATAGCTAGATGTATCGATCGATAATTGCATGTGTGTTGCTTTGCGTTTGGACGGTCTTTGGTTTGGGGAGGGGTTTCTTAGAGGCCTCTTAAGGTCGTTCTCTGAAGCCTCCTCGACGCCTCATGGGTGCTTGTCGGGGCCTGCAGAGGGTCTCAAGGCCGCCTCGGGCACGACGGCTCTCCCGAGCTCGCCCGAAGGGGCCTTGGTTGGACCATCGGTGTGTCTGTGGTTCGCCCGCGCAGATCTCGGGGCCGTATTGTTAAGTCGGGCGTGTCCCTCTACAGGGGGAATCTTCAAACATACTTGAACAATTGGCATGGGGACGATTCTGTTTACTATGTTTAACAATTTTTGGAGCATGTTTGGGGTATTTTTTATTGTTCGTCCAAAATCCGCCTGTAGGGGGACATGCCCGACTTAACCGTATTGGAGATGTTTTAGGGCTGTCTTAGGGGAGTTGTCGTGACATTTTGGGGCCCGCCCTCAGTGGGCCGTGTTGGACCATCTTGGGGGGCTCTCAGGTTCCCCTGAAGCTCTCCAGAGACTACCCTAAGCCAGCGCGCCTTCATTGTCTTGTTTCTGCTGCTCGCCTCGCGGGGAACCGCTGGAGCCTCTTCGGGCGTTGTTTGAAGGCCTCGCGAGGCCTCTCAGGGCCTCCTGGAGATGAGCCTGTTCTTTTACTGTCCCAGCGAGGAGCTAATAGGAGGAGCTAGAAGGATCTCAGAGGAGCCAGACGGAGCTGAGAGGAGGAGGAGGAGGAGGAGGAGGATGAGGAGGAGGAGGAGGAGGAGGAGGAGGAGGAGGAGGAGAGGAGGAGGAGGAGGAGGAGGAGGTGGAGGAGGAGGAGGAGGAGGAGAGGAGGAGGAGGAGGAGGCTCCGGCGGCCCCGGCCCGAGCTTTCCGGCGGAGGCCTCCTGCCTCTGCGCGCCCCCGTGCGGCGCCCCCGCGGCCATGGCGGGCACCGCCTGCGCCCACCCAGCGGGGGACGCCGGCCGGCCACCGGCACCGCTCCTGGCCCCGGGCCCACCCTGGGCCCCCTCCTCCTCCTCCTCCTCCTCCTCCTCCTCCTCCTCCTCCTCCTCCTCCTCCTCCTCCTCCTCCTCCCTCCTCCTCCTCCCTCCTCCTCCTCCTCCTCCTCCTCCTCTCCTCCTCCTCCTCCCTCCTCCTCCTCTCAGCTCCTCCTCAGAGCCGCGGACGATGCGTGTGCACCGTGCCGCGGTGGCGTTTCCCGAGGCGATGTTCGGGGGCGGAAAAGAGGGGGGTAATGACTAGGGGGGGGTGGATATCATGGCGTGGGCCATGATATTTCCCAGATTTCATGGCGCCTCTTCTTATTTCATTACGTCCCTGGCCCCCCCGCTGGGCCGCGCACATGCCGCCGGTCATGATTTGCACCCCCCCCTCTTTGACGCCCCCCTCTTTGCCGCTCCCGAGATGTCGATCTTCGACCCAGGAATGGTACGGTGCACGGTTGCTCTGCCCTTCTAGAAGCCCAGAGACCGTGCACCGTAGCACGTGGGAGCGGGGCCTGAGCCGGAGTCCGGACATGATGGTACGGTGCATGGGCGCCGTTCTCGTACCAGACACCGACCCTGGGCCCAGGGTGGCGCGTCAACTTCGGCCCGGTCGACACGATTAATTTTTGGTGGGCGTGGACCCAGGAGGTCTGGACCACTTTCCCGGGACCGGTTTTTCGTTCTGAGTCGTTTTTTGACGCCCCCGAGGCCCAACCAGGGCCCCCGGAGGCCGAGACCTGCCAAAAACCGCCCGCTCCAATTTTCTTGGAGCGTCGGATCTCAGGGTCTCGATTTTGGCGGGATGGTTCCGGGCAGGTTGCGACACATGGCGACGGTCCGATGTGCTCATGGCGTTTGTTTGGCATCCTGGCGCTGCCGATCCGATTCGATCGGGACCCCGGGCCGACCTGGCCTGGCACGACGCACAGTCGGAGCCGATGTACGGTTCCACGATTCGGTGCGGACGGGTCCCAGGAGCGGGGCCGGGCCAGGAGTGGTGCAGAGCTCGGAGGAGGGCCCGGCGGTGAGGCGATGGTTCAGGAGGGGAAAAAACACACAGACACAATTAATCGTCGACTCCCAGGAAAATACAGGAAAATATGGGAAGTGGGGGGGAAGACAAAAACCCAGAAAATATAGGAAAATATGGGGGATATTTTTATTTGTGTGTATTTATTTGTGTGTCCCAGGGCCCCTTCAATGGTGGCCCTCCCGCCCGGCCCTGATGCGCTCAAAGTCGGTTGGGCGTCGCTTCATTGGGGGATGGCGCACGGGGGGGAAAGAAAGGAGCACTTCTCGGTCCCCACAGGCCCGCTTCTGGGCCCGAAAGGGCTTCTTCAGGCCTTGAGAGGCCCGGAAGGGCCCCTTTGCTCCAGCCCTCGCTGCCCCCCCATGTATCGCCCCTGCCCCCTCTATCGCGGCCCAAGTCGGTCCCCGCACACCTCCTGGGGCCCAAGCGCACCAGTTCGTAGAGCCAGGTGTCGTCGTGCTGACGAGGGAGCCCCCCTGAACCCTGAGACCCGACGCTGCGATATACAGTTGCAGCATCCCAGGGAATCACGACCGCAGCCCCCGACCCCGTCTTTCTGCGGCACCTTCCGAGCCATGATCGATGCCTGATGGTGCCGGGGCGCGACGCCAGGCGAGGACGCTTGGTGTGGACGAATGTGCCTGCCCCTCAACCCAGGGAAGGCCAAAAAGCAACCATCGTCTCCGCCGGCCTTCCTCCGAACCCAGACCCCCGACGTCGTGATTTTTTCACAACGTCGACCCGCAGAGGTCTGGACCCCTTCCCCGGGACCGGTTCTTCGTCCTGAGTCGTTTTTTGACGCTCCCGAGGCCCGGTGAGGGCCCCCGGAGGCCGAAAATAATGAAAAACCTCCCGTCGTGATTTTTTCACGACGCCATGAGGTCTGGGAAGAGCGGTCGGCCGGCGTGGCCCCGGACCCAGCCGCCGTGGAGGAGGGCATCGCCGAGCCGCTGTGCCCCGGGCGGTGCTCCGTGCCAGGGGTGGCCGCGGAGGACTCGGGCGCTGGCCTTTACTTGCCGGGAGGCAGGCCCAGACACCCTCGGGTCACAAACGAGACCACGACGGGAGGTCCTCTGGCAGGGCACCCTGACCCTGACCTTCCAGGAGGGCTAAAAAATAGCACCCGACGTAAAAACCCATCCCAGAGCTATTTTACGTCTTGGTTTTAGGCTGTTTCGTCTCGTTTTTTAGGTTTTTAGGTTTCCAGTGCTAAAAAATAGCTCTCTGGAAGGTCAGGGGAGCAACCACCGAGGTAGAAGAAGGAGGACTTGCATGAGCATGGCACACGTCCGCGCGGAGCGCGCCGGTGGCAAGGGCGGAGGCACCGCGTGTAAGGCCCAGCGCCGACCCACGCCACTTTTCCTGACATGAACGGGAAGCGCGTGACAGGGAAGAGTTGTGCAAGAATGTGCAGCATCATCGCGGCCGAGAGTAAACTAGGCGAGCTCTCGGGGCGCTCACAAGGGATACGTATGGACACGCGCCCCCAAAGCGTTCACAGGCATATTCCTGATTATCCTCCCAACTCCTTCACATGAGGAGGACGACGGCGGAGACGACGACTGGACGAGGAGGAGGAGAACGAGGAGGAGAAGGAGGAGGAGGAGCAGCAGCAGCAGCAGCAGGAGAAGAGGTTGTGGAGGGGAGGGGGAGGAGGTCGAGGAACAGGAAGAAGAGGAGCAGGAGAAGGGGGAGGAGGAGGAGGAGGAGGAGGAGGAGGAGGAGGAGGAGGAGGAGGAGGAGGAGGAGGAGGAGGAGGGTGAGGAGGAGGAGGAGGAGGAGGAGGAGGAGGAGGAGGAAGAGGAATAAGCATTTAGAAAGGAGGATGATGGGGAGGAGGAGGAGGAGGAGGAGGAGGAGGAGGAGAAGGAGGAGGAGGAGGAGGAGCAGGAGCAGGAGGAGCAGGAGAAGCAGGAGGAGGAGGAGGACGAGGACGAGGACGAGGAGGAGGAGGAGGAAGAACAGGAGGAGGAGGACGAGGAGGAGGAGAAGGAGGAGGAGGAGGAGACAAGATGGTTTCGAGGGCCAGTTCGAAAGTATTTTCGGGGGATGCCTCGAGCGAAACGCTGATGTTTGAACGAAAGTGTTGAACACCCAATATTTCGTCTAATAATTTTAACTATTGGGCCATCTTGGAGGTCATCCGAGAGCGCTCCGAAAAGATGCCTCGAAGCAGCTTTTGGCGCATACCTGTTCCTCGAGGATGTCTCAGGCGAAGCGGCCATGTCTGAAGTTCCGAAGGTTAGGCAAGTGATGTCCACATCCCCAGTTTCCGACGATACCTCGGGCGAAGCGTTCATGTTTAGCATAAGTCGTCTTAGGCTACGACCCCACATATCGCGATTTGGAGGGGATGTCTCCGGCAAAACGCTAGTTTGCTTAAAACCTTTGCTGATATGAACGGGAAGCGCGTGAAAGGGAAGAGTTGCGCAAGAACTTGCAGCATCATCGCGGCCGAAGGTAAAATAGGCGAGTTCTCGGGGCGCTCACAAGGGATACGTATGGACACGCGCCCCCGAACGTTCACAAGCGTATTTCTGAAGATCATAATCACCCCTTCGCATGAGGAGGAGGAGGACGGCGAAGACGACGTCCGGGGGAGTTGGGGAAGAAGGAGGGTTGGGAGGAGGAGGGCCGTTGTAAACCCAAGAGCCATCAACGATGTTGGAATAAACCCTCCCTCCAAGCTCCCTCTCCTCAGGCCCCTACAAGGACTCAGTTCCACTGCATGAACTGGCTCGTTGGGAGACAATTGTTTGGAGAACCTGAAGAATGCAGTAACATTATTCTCCGGATTCCAACACCACGGATCAACCTGATTGTTGCGTTTTGACGATCCTGAATCTTGCCAGAACGCCGTTCTTGGGACTTCAACGCCGAGAATCAACGTCATTGTTGACCCTCCTAATCCTGAGTCTCTCTCCAGAACGCCACTTCTGATGCGCTGACCATGGGAGCCCGTGAAACTTGCACATTGCTTAACGAATGTGCGCGGCGCTAAGACGAGAACCGCACTTTGAAAACGACCCGCCTTCAATCCAAGAAACTCTTGCCAATGGTTAAAACGAATGTGCGCGGCGCTAAGGCGAGAGCCACATTTTGGGAGCGACCCGCAGCCCACCCTTTCGACAAGGGATACGTTTGGACACGCGCCCCCCGAACGCTCACAAGCATATTCCTGATTATCCTCCTCACTCCTTCGCATGAGGAGGAGGAGGGGAGGGGGTGGAGGAGGAGGAGGAGGAGGAGGAGGAGGAGGAGGAGGAGGAGGAGGAGGAGGAGGAGGAGGAGGAGGAGGAGGAGGAGGAGGGGGTGGAGGAGGATGGAGGAGGGAGGAGGAGGAGGAGGAGGAGAAGGAGGAGGAGGAGGAGGACGACGGGGAGAAACAGCAGGAGCAGGCGAAATGGGCGAGGAGGGGAGGGGGAGGGGGAGGAGGACGAGGACGAGGAGGACCAGGAGCAGGAGGAGGAGGAGGAGGAGGAGGAGGAGAACGATGAGGAGGAGGAGGAAGGAGGAAGGAGGAAGAGTGGGAGTTGGACCAGGAGGAGGAGGAGGAGGAGGAGGAGGAGGAGGAGGAGGAAAAGGAAGAGGACGCGGAGGAGGACGAGGAGGAGGAGGAGGAGAATGAGGAGGAGGAGGAGGAGGAGGAGACCAGATGGTTGCGAGGGCCAATTCAAAGGCATTATTCGGAGGATGTCTCGAGCGAAACGCTTACTTGTCAACAACAGTGTTAGAACACTTTTGTTGAGCAGATTGTAAGAGTTCGTACTACTTAAGAATATGAGGCATAATCGTAGTATGAATGATAGGGGAGAAAAACCCAATCAGGGCTATAGGGCTAGGAGCTATAGGGCTATTGAGCTATAGGACTATAAATAAGGCTATTGGGCTACAGGGCTACAGGGCTGTAGGGCTTAGGGCTATAGGGCACCCCTGGGCACCCCCGAGCACCCCCGGGCACCCGGGCACCCCTGGGCACCCCCGGGCACCCCCCGGGCACCCGGGCCCCGGGCACCCGCGGGCATCCAGGCACCCGGGCGTGCAGCGAAAATTGGCGACAAACCTAACCTAACCATATGAATCCGTTAGGACCCCTACAGAGGCAAGCTCTGATTGGGGAATCTTAAGTTCGCTTCTTGGGCCATCTTGGAGGTCATCCAAGGGCGCTCCGAAGAGATGCCTCAGAGCAGCTCTCGGCGCCAACCAGTTCTTCGAGCATGTCTCAGACGAAGCGGCCCTGTCGGCCATGCTTGAAGTTCCGAGGATTAGGCCAGCGAGTTCAACATCCCCATTTTTCGAGGATGCCGCTGTTGGCGCAACAGACGCGCATCCACAGACGCTGCTTCGGCGGTGCCGCCCCCAGACCCCCCATATCAATGTTGCGTTCGCGGCCGCTGTCGAGGTGCAAGCATCGGCATAAAAAAAAACCTGCAAAACTCCACCGCCAAGGCAACCCCGTTTTCAATGCTGAAATTGAGGGACACGGGGTTTCTGAGCACAGCAGCGTTGTCCATGATGCTTGTTGGGCTTTTTGTTACGCCAGCGGCGGTATCCTCGGGCGAAACGCTAATGTTTCGAATCATGCGCCTTAAGATATGACCCTCGAGATACGTAGCGTTTGGGAGAGGATGTCTCAAGCGATACGCTCATTGTTTGAAGCCTCTGAGCCTGGATGCAACGTCCATCGCTCGACTCTTCGAGTCTAAGCGCGCTTCGCGTCATCCGCCAGGTCCCCGGCAAAGGAGGTACCCCGCCACCAATCCCCCCTGGACCCCCACCATTTGAGAAACAAATTCCTCGCATGCCCGTAAGCAACGTCAATCGCGCGACTTTCAGCGCGCCTCTCGGCATCCGCAGGCTCCCGAATATGGTTGTGCAAAACTGTTCCTCTCCGAAAGGATCGCAGCTTCGAAAGAGAAAAACCCTATAAACACAAACTGTTGGCTCTCTGCGCGTAGCGCCAAAAGTTTATGCCTATAATGTTTCCTTCTCCTAAGGTGGAGAAGCCCAACTTGCCAAGTTGCCCCCCTCCTCGGGAAATACTTACTAAGTTAAGTAATCATCGAATTCATTGGTTCAGTGTGTTGAAGGCTAAAAATAGAGGGGTGATCGATGAGCTTTTCCCGTGGTTCGAACCCCACACTGCCAAGTCGATTCGCGAATTGCGCTTCTTCGGCTCTCGAGAGGGTGCTGCGGCCGGAGCTTCTGCGTGCCGGCGCCCGCTTGGCCTGGTCCTGGGTTTGTTTTTATTTGTTGGGATGTCCTGACAAAGGAGACTCTGTCCACCTCCAAGCGGCAGGGCGCAGGCCGACACTTCCTACGACCCCAGAGATCCGACGCTCCAGCAAAAATTGGAGCGGGCGTTTTTGTTGCCGTTTACGGCCTCTGGGGGCCCTCGCCGGGCCTCGGGAGCGTCAAAAGTTATCAGCCACGCGCAAAGGGGGGTGGAGGGAGGGGGGAGGGCTTCTTGGAAGCCCCCCTGCTTCTTAGAAGGCGCGAGCCTTCTCTATAGATGTGAGGCCGGCGACTTCTGAGAAGCAGCCTGCTTCTAAGAAGCCCTCCCCCCTCCCCCCACCCCCTTGTGCGCGCCGCCAAAATTTTATCCAGGACGAAAAGTCGGTCCCGGGGGAAGTGAGTGGTCCAGAGCTCCTGGAGCCCACGGGTCGAACAAAAGTAGAGCATGTCTGGGACTGCATCTCGAAAGGGGCCCCAGAACACACGAATAAATACACACAAATAAAACTATCCCCCATATTTTCCTGTCTTTTCTGGGTTTTTGTCTTCCCCCCCACTTCCCATAGATTCGCATATTTTCCTGGGATCGACGATGAATTGCGTCTGTGTGTTTTTTCCCCTCCTGAATCTCGTATGTAGGGGATGGCGTGGTCGCCGCTGGGGGGGAGCGCGCTCTGGCAGCGCCGGACGTCGAGAATATCCGCCCGCGGGCTTACAGGGACTCGTGCCCCCCTGGAGGGGCCGCAGAGCTCCTGGGCACACAAGCGGACCGAGGTATGAGATCGAGGTCGGTTCGGGGAGGGTACCCTAATGGTATTGGTGTTTGTTGAATGTTATTGTGCATACTGGGGGAGGGTACACTCGAACGTTTTTCAGTTCTCGCCGTCGGAGGGTCTCATGCTCTTGAAGAGTGTTCTTCTGTCCTAGGGCATCCGTGCTGTGTTCCAGAAGGAGGAGCAGCATAAACATATACACTGTTGGAGGTCCGAGCGGAGCTCCGAACGTTTATGGCTTTGTTTGTTTATGAGCATTTCCCTCTTTGCGGCCGCCTTCTCTGTCCCTCTTCCCGCTCCTGCACGTTGGCCACTTCGCTACAACGGTGCCCCCGTTTCGTCAGCTCCTTCCGCCAGCGCACACGACTCCTGCCTGGTCGCCGACGCAAATATTCCTCCTCCTCCTCCTCCTCCTCCTCCTCCCTCCCTCCTCCTCCTCCTCCTCCTCCTCCTCCTCCTCCTCCTCCTCCTCCCTCCTCCCTCCTCCTCCTCCTCCTCCTCCTCCTCCTCTCCTCCTATCCTCCTCCCCTCCTCCTCCCTCCTCCTCCTCCTCCTCCTCCCCTCCCTCCTCCTCCTCCTCCCTCCCCCCGCCCGAGGAGGCAGAGCGCGGGGGCCTGCTGGCGGCCGCCGCCGGGCGCGCGCGGCCCGGGCTGCCGCGCGGGGGCCGCGCGCTCGTCCTCGCGGCCGCCCTGTGCGCCGGGTGCGCGGGCGCGCTGCTTGCGGGGCGGCAGGCGCGGCCTCGCGGCGCGGCCAGCGCGGACGCGGGTCGGCCACGGGAGAGAGAGAGCCGGCCACGCGCCGAAGATTCGCAATTCAGGGCTTCGGCGATTCGGGGCTTTGAAGATTTGAAGATTTGAAGATTTGAAGATTCGAAGATTCAAAGATTCAAAGATTCGAAGATTTGAAGATTCGAAGATTCGAAGATTTGAAGACCCCCTCGGGCAAGGAGCCAATCCTGACGGGAGGTGTTTCCATATGTTCGGCCTCTGGGGGCCCTCGCCAGGCCTCGGGGCCGCGAAGAAAACGACGCGGGGCGAGAAACCGGTCCCGGGGAGAGGGTCGGGACCTCGGGGGTCGACGCAATGAAGGAACCATGACGTCGGGGGCCTGGGGGGACTGGGGGGGGGCACAACTTCTGGGAAGCAGGGCGCTCCTCAGAGGCCTTCCCCCCTCCCCCTCTGCCCCCCCTCGTGCGCGCCGCCAAGGAGAGAGAGGGGCCCGAGAGAGCTCCGACGCCGACGGCCCGCCTTCTCTTCCGCCGGGGCGTGCTCCTTCGAGGCCGGCCTCCGGGGACCGTGTGCCGGGCCTCCGGGTGCGGCCGGGCCCCCCGGGTGCGGGACGGCGAGAGCTGTGCACCGAGGGGAGGGGGTCGCGGGAACTCTGCTCTCGGGGCTGCGCAGCGCACCAGGGCGTTTGGGCCAGTCACCACCCACCAAACCACCCCAACCCAACCCGAAGGCTCAGATTTACCCTCGATTTCCAGTGTGTGGGGGTCGGGAAACATTGAACAAAACACATATGGAGCCCATACCCCCCCCAACCTGAAATTCGGGTCTTCGGGTTGGGTTGGGGTGGTTTGGTAGGTAGTCAGAGGAGGGGGTCGCGGGAGCTCTGCTCTCGGGGCTGCGCAGCGCACCAGGGCGTCTGGGCCAGTCACCACCCACCAAACCACCCCAACCCAACCCGAAGGCTCAGATTTACCCTCGATTTCCAGTGGGGGGGGTCGGGAAACATTGAAATTATCCTTGCAAAGCAACCTAACAGCGATGTGTAGAAGCATATCTGAAAGCATTCCCCTTAAGATTCAGATGAAAATCCAGTTGTAGAATTCTGCTGTTCTCGCAGTCGTAGTCGCATTCGCGATGACAGTCGCAGCGGCAACGGCAGTCGCAGTCACAGCCTCAGCCTCAGCCTGCCTCAGCCTCAGCCTCAGCCTGCCTCAGCCTCAGCCTCAGCCTCAGCCTCAGTCTGCCTTCAGCCTCGGCCTCAGCCTCAGCCTGCCTCAGCCTCAGCCTGCAATCAGCCTCAGCCTGCAGCCTCAGCCTGCATCAGCCTCAGCCTCAGCCTCAGCCTGCCTCAGCATCAGCCTGCCTCAGCCTCAGCCTGCCTCAGCCTCAGCCTCAGTCTGCTTCAGCCTCAGCCTCAGTCTGCCTTCAGCCTCGGCCTCAGCCTCAGCCTGCCTCAGCCTCAGCCTGCCTCGGCCGCAGCATCAGCCTGCCTCAGCATTCAAAATGTGGCCCAGGAATGGAGTTCTGGGAACTAGAAGAACACGAAGTGGCCTACAGTTGGCTCCGGGCATTCAAAATCATGCCCAGGAGTGGAGTTCTGGGAACTCGAAGAGCACGAAGTGGCCTACAGTTGGCTCCGGGCATCCAAAATGTGGCCCAGGAATGGAGTTCTGGGAACTCGAAGAGCACGAAGTGGCCTACAGTTGGCTCCGGGCATCCAAAATGTGGCCCGGGAATGGAGTTCTGGGAAGTCGAAGAGCACGAAGTGGCCTACAGTTGGCTCCGGGCATCCAAAATGTGGCCCGGGAATGGAGTTTTAGCAGCGCCAATAGCGATTTTGCGAGGATGTCCCAAGCGATTTGGGCTTCGGCGGCAGCGCCCCGGGTCCCGCCCCGACCCCATGTGGAGTCATCTGCTGCTCTCTTTTGAGACCACTAGAAACCTATCAGCAAAAGCTGTTAGGTAAAAGCGCATATGGAGCCCATACCCCCCCCAACCCGAAATTCGGGTCTTCGGGTTGGGTTGGGGTGGTTTGGTAGGTAGTCAGAGGAGGGGGTCGCGGGAGCTCTGCTCTCGGGGCTGCGCAGCGCACCAGGGCGTTTGGGCCAGTCACCACCCACCAAACCACCCCAACCCAACCCGAAGGCTCAGATTTACCCTCGATTTCCAGTGGGGGGGGGGGTCGGGAAACATTGAAATTATCCCGGCAAAGCAACCTAACAGCGATGTGTAGAAGCATATCTGAAAGCATTCCCCTTAAGATTCAGATGAAAATCCAGTTGTAGAATTCTGCTGTTCTCGCAGTCGTAGTCGCATTCGCGATGACAGTCGCAGTGGCAACGGCAGTCGCAGTCACAGCCTCAGCCTCAGCCTGCCTCAGCCTCAGCCTCAGCCTGCCTCAGCCTCAGCCTGCCTCAGCCTCAGCCTCAGCCTGCTTCAGCCTCAGCCTCAGTCTGCCTTCAGCCTCGGCCTCAGCCTCAGCCTGCCTCAGCCTCAGCCTGCATCAGCCTCAGCCTCAGCCTCAGCCTGCCTCAGCATCAGCCTGCCTCAGCCTCAGCCTCAGCCTGCCTCAGCCTCAGCCTCAGTCTGCTTCAGCCTCAGCCTCAGTCTGCCTTCAGCCTCGGCCTCAGCCTCAGCCTGCCTCAGCCTCAGCCTGCCTCAGCCGCAGCATCAGCCTGCCTCAGCGTTCAAAATGTGGCCCAGGAATGGAGTTCTGGGAACTAGAAGAACACGAAGTGGCCTACAGTTGGCTCCGGGCATTCAAAATCATGCCCAGGAATGGAGTTCTGGGAACTTGAAGAGCACGAAGTGGCCTACAGTTGGCTCCGGGCATCCAAAATGTGGCCCGGGAATGGAGTTCTGGGAAATCGAAAAGCACGAAGTGGCCTACAGTTGGCTCCGGGCATCCAAAATGTGGCCCGGGAATGGAGTTCTAGCAGCGCCAAGAGCGATTTTGCGAGGATGTCCCAAGCGATTTGGGCTTCGGCGGCAGCGCCCCGGGTCCCGCCCCGACCCCCCTGAGGAGTCATCTGCTGCTCTCTTTTGAGACCACTAGAAACCTATCAGCAAAAGCTGTTAGGTAAAAACACATATGGAGCCCATACCCCCCCCAACCCGAAATTCGGGTCTTCGGGTTGGGTTGGGGTGGTTTGGTAGGTAGTCAGAGGAGGGGGCCGCGGGAGCTCTGCTCTCGGGGCTGCGCAGCGCACCAGGGCGTCTGGGCCAGTCACCACCCACCAAACCACCCCAACCCAACCCGAAGGCTTAGATTTACCATCGATTTCCAGTGGGTGGGGGTCGGGAAACATTGAAAAAACACATATGGAGCCCATACCCCCCCCAACCTGAAATTCGGGTCTTCGGGTTGGGTTGGGGTGGTTTGGTAGGTAGTCAGAGGAGGGGGTCGCGGGAGCTCTGCTCTCGGGGCTGCGCAGCGCACCAGGGCGTCTGGGCCAGGGGGCGGCCAGTCGAGGCACGGGCTCGGCGCAGTTCGCCCTGGTGGGTCCTCCTGGAGGCTTCCCTGCTCAAGCAGTGGCGAAGCGTCCTGGCGTGCCTATAGGCCTATACCATACAGTGTTCTGAGAACCTTGTGTGCTTTCCACGAAATGTTCTTAGAACATTTTGGGGCTGCCTTGTTTGAACACATTGGGTTTATGTTCTAAGAACATTGCTTCTGTTCTTGGAACATTTTGGGGTTCTAAGAACATTTCGCGGTAGGCCTATCGGAATGCTGGGACGGTCGGTCCCTGCTCAATCTTCGACACGGCTGGATCCGCCTCGAAACGCCTGTCAGGGTTGACCTCGGGAGGGGTCCAGGAACTGACTCCGAGCAGATGTCGGGCGGGCGGGAGTGCCGCAGCTTTCTCCCCCACCCCCCTTCGCCCTCCTCCGAGAGGGGCCTCAGGGGCGCCGGCATGGGGACTGCCCAGGCGGGAAACGTTGCATGAAGTCGGGCCTGTCCCCCCACAGGGGGATTTTCGACGAAAAAATGAAAATACCCCAAACATAATCAAACAATAGTCAGAAAATGGTCAGGGGACAATGTTTTGATTTTTTCTTGCGTTTTAAGGGTATGTTTAGGCATTTTCGATTTTTCGTCGAAGATCATCCTGTAGGTGGCGGCAGAGCTTCGGGAGGAGCTTCTGGACAGCTTCCGAGCACACGCATGGAGAAAACTTCATGCTGGCCGCAGAGGGGATTCATCGATTCCAGGGATCACTGCTCTTCCCCTGAGGCAGTCCCCCCCTCTCCACCCCGTGACAGGCATTGTTCCCCCCCCTGAGCGACCCCCCCCCTCCAAGCCATTTTTCCCCTTCGTCGCAGCAGGGGCCTGTCGCGGTAGGGGTCTCGGCCAGGCTGCACCCAAGAGGGGGGACTGTGTGGTTGTTCGCCCGCCGTTCGACGGGCGGAGCGGGGTATCCTAGTGTTCTTTGTGTTGGTTAGATGTTCTTGTGCACCCTGGGGAGGGTACCCTTGGCTGTTCTGTCTGTTCGGGCCGACGGAGGGTCTCATGTCCCTGGAGGAGGTTCTTCTGGCCCAGGTCCGGCTCCACAGAATGCAGCTTGCTCGCCAACAGGGACGCCCGTCCCAGGGCGGCTGGAGTTCTGATGTACCCCCACGGTGGCACGTCGGGGTATCAATGTTCCAGCCGCCCTGGGACGGGCGCCCCCGGCGACGCGAAAGTTTCTTCTGTGCCGCTCTTCGCCCGCTGAGTGTTCGGGCCCCCTTTCAAGGGGGAAAAAGCACACAGACACAATGAATCGTCGATCCTTAGGAAAAGAGAGGAAAATATGGGAAGTTGGGGGGGGAGACAAAAACCCAGAAAATGTGGGAAAACATGGGGAATCCTGCTACTTGCGTGTGTACTTACTGGTGTGTCCCAGGGCCCCTTCATTGGCCCCCGCTCCCGCCGGAGCCCGCTCCCCTCCTGCCAGACCCCGCGTGCTGCCAGGGGTGCCCCCGGCCCAGGGTGGCCCCGGCTGCACCAGGGAGGCCCGAGTGGCCTCGGGAACACCCCTCGCGAGGCCCCGGGGCATGGCGCGGAAAGTCGGGGGCGACTCGGTCCAGGAGCATGTCTAGCAGCCCCCTGACAGGGGATGCGACGGGGCTGTTCTTGTTCTCCGCGCTCGCCTCCGCGGCGGAGGCCATGCTCACCGGCGCAAAGGCAGCGAAGGCCATCGGTGGCGGCGTGAGCGACTTCCAGGGGCTTCTCAACAACAAGAACTTGAGTGAGGAGATCTCCAAGCTGGAGGCGAGGTTCAAGCTCGGCTACAACAAGACGATGACGCTGGACCCCTCTTGGAGGAAGTTCCTACCGAACGCCACGGAGAATCTGAGCAAGGAGGAGCTGAGGCAGATGCTGTTCCCTGCTGTTCACCGCCATGACGGCAATCTTTGCTACGACGATGAGGAGGAGCACGCGGGTTTATGTTACAAGCGCTGCTCCCTCCTCACCTTCGGCACGCACCCTTATCGAACTAGCGCGTTCTCATGCTGCAGCAGGGCCCCATGCCAGTGGGACGAGACCGCATTCCGTACCAGCATCTGCGGTGGTTTCGACGTGAGCGGAGACACGGCCAATGGCATTTGCCCGCACGTCCCAGGTGCGTGCTTGGCGAACGAGGAGCTTCTCAACGGACTGTGCTATCCATCTGCCTGTGGCAGGCCCCGCCACCGTGCCAGCACAACATTTGCGGTGGCGATTGTTTTAGGGGGCACGGGAGGACGTCGCTTGTGGCACCTCGTGGCTCCAGGATTGGGGAAGCGGTGATGAGGATGATGAGGAATATGTGGCTCATGAGGATGTAAGGGATGATAGGCGATGACGGTGATGTTTATAATGATGGTGATGATGATGATGATGATGATGATGATGATGATGATGATGATGATGATGATGATGATGATGATTGTGGTTCTGGTGATTGGGAGGAGGAGGAGGAGGAGGAGGACCAGTGCAAACCCAAAGCCCTCTTCAGAGGCTCCAACACAACACGGATTCATTTTCAATGATAACAAATGCCCCGTTGGACCGACGACCTTTGAAAGACCGGAGTTGTGCCAGAACGCCATTCTTCAAACTTCAACCCCGCGACTCGCCGTCAGTGTTGCGTGTTGGCGATCCTGAATCTCGCCAGAACGCCGTTCGTGGGATGCCACTTGCGTCCTGACATGCCGACATCGTGCCAAAAGACCGTTCAGGGACGTTGAAACTCTCGCGAGCGTGTAAGACGAATGTGCGCGGCGCTAAGGCGAGATCCACATGTTGAAAAGGAGCCGCCCTGCATCCGTGAAGGGCGTCCAAGCTTTGAAATGAAGGTGCGCGGCGCTAAGGCGAGATCCACATGTTGAAAACGGACCACCCTCCATCCGTGAAGCTTTTGTAATTTTTAAGTTTGCACGGCGCTGAGGCGAGAGCCACATGTTGAAAGCGGACCGCCCTCCATCCGTGAAGCTTGTGCCATTTTTGAGCTTCAGTATAAAACATTGTGAGGACGTCTCAGGCGGAACGCCTGGCCCGCCCTTTCGACCGGCCTCGGGGTGGGACAGGGAGGAGTTGTTCATAAGGAAAAGGAATGGAGGAGGAAGTGGAGGAGGAGCAGGATGATATGACGATGACGATGGCGATGGCGATGGCGATGACGCTGACGACGAGGAGGAGGATGCTGATGATGATGGTGACGACGACGACGATGATGATCATGATGATGGTCATGATGATGATGGTGCTGATGGTGGTGATGATGATGATCCACGACTCCCTGGAAGGCGAGCGCTGCTAACCTCCACACCACACTCACTGAGAGTGCGCGACGTCGCCCTCGATGACGAACGTGGGCAGCGGCCCTGGCGGCCCAGCGCGGGCCCGCCCGCCAGCGCCCAGCTTCCCTGCCCTCGGGCGGCGGCGAGCGAGGCCGCGCCGCCTCGGCCTCGCCCTCCGCCGCCCTCCGTGGGGCGGAGGCCCCCTCTCGCAGCCGCTCCAAGGCCGCCTCGGCCGGGCGGCCGCGCAGCTCTCCACTGGCCGCAGGGGGCGCAGCAGGAGAGGCCGCCCGTCCTCCCAGAGTGGAGGGCCGCGCTCCACGATCGCGGCCTCGCCGCCCTCGCCTGCTGCGCACCGCGCGGCGCCTCCGCCAGGCCCCCTGGGCCGAGGGGGCGCGCGGCGGAGCGCCTCCGTCTGCGCCCGCGCCGGCTCCTGGGCCAGCGCCGTCGCCCAGGCCCGCGCTGGTGGCCCTCCCGCTGCGCTACCGCAGCAGCAGGAGCACCTCCGCGGGGGCCCGCGATCGAGGCTCACGCCCGCAGCCGCCGGCGGACCGCTGGCTGCGGGGGTGCGATCTCCGCCGCGGCGCCCCCGCTCATGATGAGGCCCGGCTCGGTCGCCTCCCCCGCGAGCAGATTCAGAGGACGCTGCTGCCGTCGCCGCCGCGGCGCACAGCGCCGCCCCCGCCAGCTCCTGTCCAGCGCGCCGCGCACCGCTCGTCCAGTGGGACTCGCCGCCCGACGAGCCGCCCTGCTCGTTGCCCCTGCGATCGTCACCGGCAGGGCCGTTGGGTCGTTGACCACGTTCTGGCAGAGCATTTCCGGAACGCGGTGTTGCTGAGCAGGGGGGGGCAGCAGGTAACCGTCCTCGACGTCGCTCCAGCACGCGCCCGGACCAGAGCGCGGCCGCTCTGCACCGGCAGCTCAGGCACCGCCGCCGCGCGTTGCGGGCAAGCTTAGACCACCCCGTCGTCCACCTCGAACGCCGTGACTTGGACCTCACAGACGCGCCCGCGACATGACGGCCCAGCGACCTGGCAGTCGTCAGCAGCCAGGTTGTGGCAGTTGTGCACTGTGCACGTGATGGCTGCCAGCACCTCCTCAGGTGCGCCGTAGCCGTCAGGCGCCTGCAGCAGCGAGGAGACCAGCTGGCACGCGGTGCCGATCCACCTGGCCACCACCCGCGCCCGCTTGGCGATCTTCTCCGCCGTCTCAAACAGGAAGACCGCAGCGCGGGGGTGCCTGGCCACCGCCAGCTTCGTCAAGGCGTCGGCGTGCCAGATGGCGCTGCCAATCCGTACTGGCCCCTTCGCGGATCATCCGCGCGGGGGCGTGGGCCCGATTTTTCACGACCTGGACGTTGTGAGCTCCGATGTCGTCCTCCAGCTCCCAGAACTCCAGCCGTCGGCGCCCCGCGTGCCAGCCGTCGAACACCATGTGCGAGTCCGTGCGCAAGACCACAGGCCCCAAGGAGTGCCGCAGCGCCTCGGTGGCCGCCAGCAGCTCTCCGCTGCCGCTGTCCTGGGGGACGGTCCAGGGATCTACGCCAGAGATGCACGAAGCGATGTCGTTGCAGCGATCCGTGGTCAATGCCGACTGGCCTGCGCCAGCCAGATCGTCGCGGCTGCCCGACGTCGCCGACCCGTCCAGGAAAACGCGGCCCGTGAGCGGCGAGCTGGCCAGCACCTCCGCCGCAGCGAACGTCGCGACCCAGGCGAGGAGGGGGCTGGCAAGCCCGAGAGGGTCGGGGGCCGGCGCCCGCTCCGAGAAGAGGCCCCGCCTCAGGATGCCGCCGCTGGCCCCCCCGCTCCTCCTCGCGCAAGCCGCGGAGCTCAGAGCCGCCGCGGCCGTGCGGAGAGCCCGCTCCGCCGCCGAGGGCGGACGGTGCCAGGCGCGGTGCCCTCGGCCTCGCGGCCTCGCGGCTCCGCGGGCAGCGCGCGGGCGCGCAGAGCGGCGGGGCCCGCGATGGCGCGGTGGGCCACGGGCCACCGCGGGCCCACCACGGCGCTGCGGGCGCTGCTGCAGAGGGTCGTCCTCTTCGCGCCCCTCGAGGCCTGCAGAAGGCTCCAGCGGACGACGGGCACGGCCCCTTCGCCCGGCTCGCGAGCGCCGCGTCGGGCGGGGAGGACCACGCCGGTGCCGCCAGAGGCCCCCCGCGTCTGCGCAACCGCGTCGCTCGAGCTCTCCTCGGCGATCCCTGCCGTGAGGGCACCGCTCGCCATGTGGTGACGCATCCACTGCTCCTCGGTAGGAACTTTCCCGCCGTGAAGCTGGTGCTCCTGCACGAGCCAGCAGTCGGCTCGATGCGAGCGTGGTCAGTGGGCCCCAGCCGCTGCCGTTGGCGGAGACCACGCGGGAGCGCCCAGGCCGTGCCGAGCGGGCACCAAGTGTGCCTCCTGATGGTGGTGTTGCTAGTGATGGTGATGAGGATGAGGATGAGGATGAGGATGAGGATGATGATTGGGGAAGAGCTAACGGGCGCGCCCCAGCCATCCAAAGTTCATGGATTGGAGGTCCCCTTGCGCCCTCCTCATGCCCCCCCCTCATCCTACCAGCATAAACATATCGCCATCTTGCGCTTCCTTTTTTTTTTGGTGTCCCCCCCTTCTATGTTTGTTTCTCTTCTCTCCTCCTTCCCTCCCCCGTCATTTCCTCTCTTTTTGTTCCTCCCCTCAGTTCTGCCCTCCCTCGTGCTCCTCCTCCTCGTCCTT
>CAUYUJ010018721.1:182500-196946 GCA_963575745.1 Prorocentrum cordatum
TCGGAAAGAGGTCCCTGGCTGCCACCTTCGGCGTCAGTCTTCAAGCGGTTGACAAGGTCTTGGCGGGTTCAGGGCAACTCGGCGCCACCTACGACCTCAGCAACGTAGGTGCTGACGAGCCCACTGCAGACAAGTACCAGACCGTGTGGTTCCCTGAGGACCAGCCCATCACGATGGCAGATGCGTTCCAGAAGTCGGTGGACTTCAAGGCCCTAGGAGTCGTCAGGCACGGCAAGTCAGGCTTACTGGGGATCCGTGTTGCACGAGGGTCAGACGCCGCCAAGGCTGCTGCCGTCAGCATCCGTGGCTGTGAAGCCACCCTCGCCAAGACGCGATACCGCATCACTGGCATTGCGGCACGCCACGCCACGCTGACCCAGCTTGCTAAGACTCTCACGGGCCCGTCCGTCAAATGGGACTGTGAGGTCTACCACACCGCCTGGGACCCAGCCACTTCGGCTCAGTTTGCCTTAGTGCGCGCCCATCGTCCCCCACCCACATATACGGTACAGGTCGCAGGGTGCCCCATCCCGTGGAGCATCACCGAGGCCCCGTTGGCTGAGGTGGTGCCGAAGAGGGACAACGTTACCATTGTCACCCCTACCACTATCACAGAGCCTGTGACGCCGCCAGCCCGTGGTGGCGGCTTCAGCCCCGCCACGGGCACACTCCTAACCAAAGCGGCCCAGAGCCCTTACCTCCACGACCTCATGACTGCCACGCCCAAAGGCAAGGGCGTCGCACCGCTCCCGATCCCCAAGGAGGAGCCTCTAGCCAAGCGCCACCGATCCTCCAGTGGGAAACGCGACGCCACGCCGCACGCAAGATCACACGGCGCCCCAGGCCGCAGCTCCTCTGCACCCCCGCACGGCACGGATGGAGCTGCCGAGCAGACGGCCGTCCAAGGACCAGGTGGTCATGACCCGCAACTTGGCACGGTGGCGGCTGAAGGCGGGGGCCACACGGAAGGGGACGCTGCCACAGCCGCCGAGGTACCAGGCGACGCTGACGACGTCGAGATCCTCTCATCAGGGGATGAATTCAGCGTGGCATCTCGCGAACTGAACACCCTCGGCGAACGCTTCGCAACGGCCCCTAAACTGTCAGATACCGCCACGACCCGCATCCAACACATGGAACAACAGCACGAGCTGCTTGCCAACACGGTGGATAACATGCAGGTTCAGCTTGCGGGCGTTCTCTCATCCCAGGCCACACTCACGGAGCACGTTTCAGGTTTGGAACGAGGGCTTGCCACCGTCGTCACCCAGCAACAGACGGCAACTACCGAAGCTGCTGCACTGCGTGGCGACATCCAGGCCCTCCTCGGGCACCTCACGGGGGGCACCATCCACCTGCCACAGGTGGCCACTCTCGAAACAAAAAAGGAGGAAGCTGCATCAGTTGCCGATCCCGTGGCTGTCTGCGGGTGGATTGACCAGCCAGGCCAGGTCACCCCAGGGACGGGGCCCCCAGGGGCTGACAAAGGCAAAGACAAGGGTCGGGTCACTCAGGAACCCTATTGAAGGTGCCTCAGAGAGCCTGCCTCAGCCCTCCGAGGAAGCGCCTTCAGAGGCATCTCTTCTCTCTTCGCGTCGTATCTCTTTCTTGTCATATCATGTCAGTTTTGGCAGCAGCACGAGCAAGCTATCTGGTGTAGGGACACCTGTCATCTTGCTGTGGGTGTGTCTGTTGCAATGTACATGAGCATGCAGGGGTATCTGAGGATGCGTGCTGACATGCAGCTTTTGGCTCATCGCTCGCGCCGCCCGCCAGGCCTCGCCATCATGTGGCGCCTTGCCTGCAGCCTGGCCCTCCCCTCGCTCGCTGGAGCACACCCGTCTTCAGGCGGTGCGCCCCAGCATGGAGGTGAGGTTTTCCTGCGACACGCTGAACGTGGGACCCTTTTCTACCTCTACGATGACAGCATCTACAAGTACGATCACTGCACCATTTTGGACCCGATCGTGAACAGCACCGTTGCCGCGGGTCCGTGCGGCATAGGCCAGGCACACAGTGGCGGCTTCAGCCCCGCTGTTGTGCCCCGCTATCGCCCTACGGGTCTCACCACCCCCCTGTGCGCTAGGGGCGAACCCGAGGAGGACCCTGCTTTCTGGCACCTGATGATGATCCGCGCCCGGCTCATACCGTGTGCTGCGGCGTGGGCACCAGGTGAGGACCACCAGGACGTGTTCTGGGCATGGCTCGAGGACTGCGTCCCGTACATCCTGGCGACGCTTCATCTGCCACAGTACGATCACCTCTTTCAGGAGGATTCTGAGGACACAACCGACGCCCTGCGTCAGCGCACCGCGGTCGACATGTGCGAGGACATCTGGCACAGAGCGGACCCCGACAGGCAGCGCACCAACCGCAACCTCACTCGTATCCAGAGCAGCCGCGAGTACGCCACCCGCTACTTTGGCCTCCTTCTGGAATACCAGGGCGCTCGTGCCACGCTCGTCGGCCCTGAGGCTTTCTCGGCACCTTTGCCGCCATACCTCTCACGGGCCCATGCTTTGCTGCCAAGAGGCCTCCCTCCACCCGACCAAGACGCCATGGCGTACCTCGCCGACGTGATCCTGCACCAACCGCCAGACATGCTGCCGCTCGTCGAGGCGGAGCTCGCCGCGGCGCCGATGGACGGCACCGATCAGGCCGCAGATGATCCCGTATCATGGCTGCTACAGCACATCGCGGCCAGCGATATCGGCAACATATCCATGGACTCGTTCCACGCGTCGGACGATAGCCAGGACGGCATCGATACCCAGGATCGAGACGGCACGACACCACCAGGCGACTCGGCCCAGCGTGACCGCGACAGTGAACCCTACTTTGGGCACACCTCGTTGCACAGCAGTCCGCCCCACAACTCAGCTCAGGCCGACCCCGGCGCACAGCTCAACGACGCTGAAGGCGTCACTGCCGCCGACGCGACAAGCCATTCCACTGCATCGCCAGCTCATGCCAGCCCGTGCAGTGGCGGCTTCAGCCCCGCTGCACCACTGGCTAGACCTGGACATCCCCAGACCGCAGGTGGCAGCACCACGCCCTTCACCTCTGTACACCGTGACAACGCGACTGACTCCAACCCCAGTGTCATTGGCCACTGGCAGGCCGACATCGACAACGACCCCATCGATGATGAGTACCCAGATGCCAGCGGTTCCCACGAGCCCCAGCACAGCGCAGCGGCATCACGACATTGTGGCTGCCTCATCTGCCTCTTTGTGGCCACGTACGCCATCGTGATAGCAATGCCGTACAAGGACCAGATCGATGGGTACTTGCCGACACCGAGCCGAGACCCCAGCTACCGACAACGACGACGACGCAAAGCGACGGCACCAGGCCCATCGGTGCCCACCACATCCCGACGCAAAACGACATACAACGTCACGTCCACATTGTGGGCCACTCTCAAATGGACCAGCGTCAAACTCAGAGATAGCGTCTCGGGCGGAGCCACCGCAGTCGGGGTCGGCCTCGGGGGTGTCCTGAAATGGGCCAGCGGCAAGCTAGGGGCTATTGCCACGGGTGGAGTCGTGTGTGGTCTTCTACTCGTCGGTGCCAAACTTCTTGCCCAGGGAGCTGTCGGACACGTAGGAGCCCGCATCTGTGCGCGGGCCCTGGACTCATCCACAGCCCAGTGGTGCCTCCGCTGTTGCCAACCGAGCAGGAGGCCGCGGGATGAGGCCACATACAAAATGCCGTGCACGCTCGCCGACGAACACGACGACCAGCATGTGCACGCACTCCGACATCCGCTGCTACAGGAACACTACGCCGCAGCAGTTGCCGCCGCAGTCGCCGATGTCACTACCGCCACCACCGCCGCCATCGTCGAAGTCACTGCCGCCGTATCGCGAGCCTCGTCTGTCACACCAAGATCGACTAGCCCGTCTCCACGAGACGGCTCCAAGAGCGGCGTGGCATTCGGTAACCTACCGACTAACGAGGATGCCACAGCACACGGCAGCGACACCGAGGCAAGGGAAACGCGTGAGCGCACCCACGATAGCCCGTGGTCCATCTTCCGACATGCTGACGCTCGTGGTTCCTCCCCCGACGCGGACACCCAACCACCACGACGGCGAGCACGCTATGCATCACCCGACAGGCCCCAGGCGCCTTCAGGCCCTGGTATGCCTTACACAGCCCTCAAGCCACCGACACGCAACTTACGCAACACCATCCAGCGCGACCCAGCGGTCCCCGTGCCGCCGAAGAGCATACTTAACGCCCTGTATCAAAACGGCTTTGCGCTAGGAAACAGTGGCGTGTCTACAGAGGACATCAAAGACGCTCTGCGACTCCACGACCATCCTCGATTTACTCATGATCCAACACTCCAAGCGCTGGGGCCGTGGACGGACATCATGCAGAGGCCACCGAACCGCCTCACTTGGGTGCTGGAAGACTCGGGCGGGAACTCAGGCGAGACAATCTTCCCGTACCTCACGTGGGACCTCCGCCAACCCACCACCGACGCGCCCACTGTCTTCTGGCATGGGACCCGCGGCGACCTTGCGGCCCGTCTCGCTGCCAGTGGAGGGCACCTCTTGCCAGGTCCCCGCCGTGAAGCGAAGGGCCGAACTGGCACCAACGTTGGCCGCACGTACGCGAGCGTGCACCCTTCGCTGGCCGCGTGGTATGCAATGCCGCCCCACCCGCCCTACAGTCTTGAAGACGACACCCTCGCGTGGGGACCCATCGCACTCTGGATGTGCGAGGCCACCCAACCACCGCGCGGGGAAAACAGGCACAACTACGTGAAAGGGGAGGCCCACGGAGCGCGCCTCATTTACCCTCGGGTCCTGAGCCTCCTCATCCGCATGGACTGGTGTGCCCCCACAGAAGCTGCTTCCAGGTGCCGTGCCCTTCCACACGCCTATGGCATGGGCGACTGCGCGCACGCCCTCCACATCGCTGGCTACGATCATCCAGATCTCCGTGAGGCGGCTGAAGCTCACGACCAGGAAGCTAGCACCAGGCGCAGACCAGCCATCGCGGCAGCATGGCCACCGCCGCAGGCACTATACTCGCCAGAGGCAGCGCGAGTATGGGCCAAACAGCACTACGACACGGAAGCAGCCACCAGGGATGACCCTAACCAGCCCCGCCCACGCGTCTCGCTTCACATGCTCCAGCTGGACCCGAAACCACTCATCGACCTGGTGTACACTGGCTTGCAAGCTGTCCCCGTGCGGGGGCACCCTGACGCACGCGGGTCGCGCCCCAGCGGCTCCAGCCCTGGGGCCGCGTCGGGCCCACCACGCACGTACAAGTCAGGCACAGCCCTGGCGCACAGTCCAGACCGCTCATCGACGTCATCTGGAGCCGACGAACGCCGTACGCCTTCCCTCATCAGCGCGGCCGCCGCCCTCGCCCGAGGCCGTGCCCGCCCACGACGATCTGCCTCTCGCTCGTCACGACAGAGTGGCGGGAACTCCACCTCAGACAACAGTGGCATCGAGACGTGGGAGCACATTGTGACGGAAGAGGAGCCGACTGCCTACCACGTCCTCGCCTACCACGTCCGTGATGTGCGGACCCGTGTCAATGCCCCTGGCATCGAGGTCTGGCTTGACCCTGGTGATCACCACGATGGTGCCTACTTACCGTGGGGGACGACAGTCATGGGCCACCGCGTTATTGACTCTGCGGTGGCGGGGCGGGACGGCTGGGTCATCCTCCACCACGACCACGGCGACACCACTACTAAGCTCTGGGCACCGACCCAAGTCCACGTCAAAGCGGACGACACCTGGCGCACCGTCATGGTACCAGCGGACATGGGGCCCCAGTGGATCAGGTGCCATGCCGAGGACGCTCGCCTCCCCGCCGAGGTTGTCCGCACTACAGGCCAATCCTGGTTTGCTGACGTCTGGCCCTTGTGGGATCGCCCGCGACCCCACCCAGACGACCCAGGCGCAAATGAGCATGCGCTCCCGCCTTTACCAGGACGCTGGTCTTGCCTACAGTGTCGATTCCAATGCTGTCAGTATTGTGCGGCTCGCCGCAACACGCAGCTCGGCACCTCGGGCCAACCAACGTGCCCAGACTGCGGCAGCAGCGGGCTGCGTACACTCATGGACTGGTCCACGGACTACTCGTGCAACAGTTGGACGTGTGCATACAGCACCAACAACAGGGACTCCGACACATGCTGCCTGTCCAGCAGGTGCCCCCATCCCCCCAGTCCACACAGCCTGCTCGACGTCCGTGCCACAGGGATGCCGCCGCACATCCTTGCCCGCCAATTCGGCAACGCGCCAGCCCTCCACGACCTTAAGGAACCCCCCCGAGCGCCTTCAGGCCCCGGGGGGGAACCTCCACAACCAGGGCAAGCAGGCTACCAGGGTCAATGGTACCTCCCACCGCAGCCGCGGCGCGTCCCCAGGCAGGGACTGCCTGACGGCACAAGGCGGCCACCTGGATTCACAGGAACGGGGATGCCCGAAGAACCTTCCCCCGACCAACCGCTTTGGAGGGAAGGCTACGTGCTCTTCAGTCCCCACCAGGCCCTCAAGGAGGAATTCACCTTCAACAAGACGGTCCGCCGACCCTACTCCCTAGCCATTACCAACATGTACAGGGATCGTGTCACGGTCAGGACCGTCTGCGAGTCGATCGCCGAGCGCATCCACACTACCCGCACCCGCTGGCGAGACGTGGTACTGTACTGGGACGCCGAGGGTGGTCCTGGGCCCCAAGCCCTCGACTACGACATGCGACTCTGCGACGCCATGGTGAGCCGTGCCACGACCGAAGCCGAGCTAAACCACGACCGCAGCCACCGTGGTAGTTTCTGCCTCTATGGACCAGCGCACCAGCGAGCCGTCAACATCACGGCGATCTCCGAGCCGCAGAACATCGACTACATGGAGCATGTGCGGCGATACTCACCCGTAGGGGGGACCTACCCTGACCACGCCTTCGAGCACGTCTATCGGGGCTGGCAGCGGCCCGACGTGCCCACCATCCTCCCCGACACCCGTCCCCTCTCGAGAGCCGACTGGCAGCGTCACCAACAGCACCAGCAGCGCATCCAGCAGCGGGACCAACGTGACGCAGGACAGCAGGGCACGCCACGCTACCGCTCCCCCGCGCGAGTCCCGACAGGCGGTAACACGGCCTACGACGGGGTTGCCGCCTACTACCGTGGCCCCATAGGTGCCAGGCCCGCGGCTGCTGGAGCAGCCGCCTCCAGCTACGGCCACGCCCCCCACGCCAGGGTACACCCAGCGGTCATCGGCTACCCGCGTGCACCCGTGCAGGCCCTAAGGGCCACCTCGCCAGTGCCAGGGTCCACGCGCGCCTGGGGCCTTTACTCAGGCCGACATGATGGCACCTCCAGCAACCAGCCCGCAGTGATAACCCCTGCGGCTTCAGCCCAGGGGGCTGCAACAAACCGTGGCAGGGCTGGGCGCCCCGAAGGATGGCGTGATGCGAACGTGCGCGCTTGGCAACCGCGCCAGCACACGCCCCCGCCAAACGTGGCTGCAGCACTGCGCCCTGCCCAGGCAAAACCTGCCCCACCTGAGCGAGAGAGGCAGCCGCTTACCCCGCTCGTCCTCACGCACATCCAGGCGCATCACAGCGCCTCCCCGCGGCACAGCGAGGGAAGCGCCCACCCCGTCAGCCCCCGCCCCGACGCTGTCGACCCTGACCAGGCCACAGCCACGGCGGAGGGCGGCACAAGCGCCTCTCGCCAGCCCAGCCCATCACCCTGCGAGGCGCCGATCCGATCCCCGAGCAGGGCGGATTCCGAGCGCGCTAATGCCCAGGCGACCTCGCCACGCGACCGCCACACGGGCGGGCGCGTCCCGCGCAGCAGGACCTGCAGCCGCCACAGCTCACGCAAGGCCCCAGGGAGCTCCACGAGCTCGCCGCCTCGCGAGACTCAGGCTGATGACCGAGCCCCCGAAGTGGTGCCACGCTTCGGAGCCAGCGTCATCGAACCTGGCAGGTCGACCTCGAGCCGACGCCGTCCACGGACCACGAGCCGCCGCTGCCCACCCGCGTGATCGTCCCCATCGACGAGGCGCCAACCTTCGACCCGTTCAAGAACAAGTACCGTGTCAAGAACCTTGTGGCGGGTTTCGGCGGTGGCTCACCGCTCTCACCTCAGAGTCGGGGCGGAGCCCCCGCCACCTCAGCTGCTGCCGCGGCAGCGGCGGCTCCGCGGGGAATCAGCCCTGTCCGCAACGTGGGCCTCACGGCAGCGGGCATGGACGAGGCCCAGCGCCAGGCCTCCGACCGTGCTGCTGGAGCTGTTCCACCAGATGCTGCTCATCAAGATACTGACGGGGCGGGCGCGCCACCGCAGGAGGGACCAGCGGTGGCGCGTGCGCAGTATATGCGCGTGCGTTGTGCCGCCGCCGCGCCTAGCCGCCGCCGCTGGTTCGCTTTTGTTTGTGTGTTCGGCAGGACGGATCGAGGAGTCGCCTCCCTCTCCCTCTGCTGCCGTCTCACCTCTCCTCCCCTCGTCCCCTACGGTACTGGAGTGAGGAGGATTTTTCGTGACATTTTTACTGACGTTTATGAACCCCCCCTGGCGCAGTGCCGACCGTATCCCGCCTATACTTCTGGCCTGACGGCGGCTTCAGCCCCGGTCAAGCTAATCCATAGGAACGCCATGAGCTCCTACTGTGGCCAAGCCTCCTACCTGGGCGAGGGTCAGGCTGACCTTCACCGTGCGGGGCGTGCAAACCCCAGTTCCACCGATGGAGACGGGCCAGGTCGCTCCATACAACTCGTCAGCCTTAACATCACCAGTCTCTCAGCGAATTGGCCAACCATCACCGCCCTTGGTGTCGACCACAACGCCGCAGTCATAGCACTGCAGGAGACCCGACATGCCAAGCCGACTAGACAAGCCATCGCTACCAGCGCCGCCCATCCACTCCACGGAGGATACCACGCCAGTCTTGGACCTGACCTAGATCTGGCGCGAGCCCAGCGCAGAGCGGCCCACGGCGGCACAGACCACACCGTTGTGGGCAACACTGGCGCCTCGGGAGGGGTCGCCATCCTCTCTAAGGATGCCATTGTCGACTCCACTGTCGACGACAATGCGCCCTGTATCGTCGCCCTCAAGGCCAAGAAAAGATGGCACGAGGTCTTTCTCCCGCTCTGCACTCAACACCGCCGCAGGCGGCGACGAAACAACCATGGGCCCGCGGGGAGCTACATAGCGAGCCTCTACGGGATTGCTGGAGGAGACAGCACAGCTCTTTTTCGGCTCGCTGACTGCGCCGCCGCTAGGGTCGGCTCAGCCCCCTACTTCATCTGCATGGACGCCAATACGAACATCGACGACGATCCACACCTTCTGCACATGTTGCAGCACGGATGGTTCAACGTTGCTGAGGGCACACCAGACTACACCATGCACACTTACGGCAATATCCCTGACTGGGACCGCGTCACCAAGTGCCCCCGCACTTCGCGCATCGATTATATCATTGCCAACCAAGCGGCGCGATCCCTTGTCACCGACTCTGCTATCTGCGCGACTTGCCAGCGAAGTCCCATGTTGGCCTGCAGGTCACGCTCGACCTCAGTCGCCTCGACCACACGGCCCGACGCCTTCTTGCCCCCACGCCCTACCCCCCTAACGATGGAGCTCACGAGGGCCACGAACTGCAGGCATTAGGGACCCTCATCGCTGGGCGATATCAGGACCGCATGGAGCAGGCCGACACACGCGACGACGTGGAACGCATGTTCGCCCTGGCTAACGAGGCCAGTCATGAGTGCCATCTCACCCGTCTGCGCGACCTGCCACCTCCACCGCCCGACCACCCAAAAAAGAAGCCCCCCACCATGCACGGGCTCACGCCCACGTTCGAAGAGCGACCAGTTGTCCCCCGCGCTTTCCCCACCTACGGAGCTTCCACGATACACATGAACCGACTGCGCAAGCTCCATCGGCAATTCTGTGAGCTTCGTTTCATCGGACAGCACCATCATTTGGATTGCCGTGCTATCCCGCCGTACCTCGCGCAGCGCATCGACTGCACGTGGACCGCGGCCCGCCTCCTATGCCACAAGCTGCGCCCCACGGTTCTCCTAGACTTCCCCGAGGCCTGACCCCCGACGAGCCAGCACCTCACGGAGAGCACCTTGACGTTTTGATCCAACACCTCGACTTGGAGCTGGCGCGACGCGCGAACCGTGCCCAAGCTGAACGCATCAGGATATGGGCTGAGGGCGTCCGTGAGCCAAGCGGGCGAAAGGCGGCCATATACGCACGGGCTGCTGACAGCTCGCCCACGGCGTATCTCCGCACGCCTACCACTCCTGACGATACGCAACTCCACTGCGACACCAACGCCTTTAAACCTGACGAAGCTTGCACGTACGACAGCGACGCTGACACCGAAGCTGGCGGCTTCAGCCCCAGCGACGGTAGTTCGCCCGACACGGACAGCGACGAAGACCACACTCGTGAACCACCACCCGCGCAAGTCCCCGACATCCTCCCTGCCAACGCCACTGTTGCTAACACCAAGGACATGCTTAAGCTCATGGTCGACACCTGGGAGCCCATCTTGGGCAGGTACCGTGCACGTGCGGGACATGACGCCGAAGCCATGCCGACGTGGGCCGACTTCTACGACAAGTACCGACAAGAGCTGCCTACGCCATCACCAGCTACCCCTTTCCACCTCACCGACGACCAACTCATCCACTTCATTCGCACCCGTTCACCGCGCCGCGCGGGGGGACTGGACGGCTGGACTACTAAGGAGGCTAAGGAGGTACCCGACGACATTCTTCGCCTCTTCGCCAGCGTCCTACGCGCTATGCAACGCACTGGCACCATCCCAGAACCCCTCCTCCACGTGCCAAACCCGTGCCTCCGAAAAGGCCGAGGCGAACTCCCAACGGACCAACGAATTCTCTCGGTGCTTTCCGTTTGGATGTATGCGTGGGAAGCGCCAGCTTACCGCAGCCTCACGGACTGGCGGAAAGGATGGACCCACGCCACGAGCTTTGGCGCTGTCCCCAAAGCTACCATTGGGGACGTCAGCACCTCTCTTGCCCTGCGCATCGAACACGCCAGGGCCTTACTCCTTCCCTTAGCTGGAGCTGCCCTGTACCGACAGAAGTGTTTCGACTACCTCATCACGGACATCTGCCTTAACCTTGCGCTTCACGCGGGGTGTCCCCAAGACATCGTTACTGTCCGCATAAACTTCTACAGTCGCCACAAACGCTACATCCGCATGAACGGTGCGTACTCTAAGGAACTGGCCAGGACAAACGGTCACCTCCAGGGAAGCTCTTGGTCCCTGGACGACATTAAGCTGCTCATGTGTGTGTGGACCAAGAGACAGCATCGATACGTTCCGCGATCACTCAGCACTACCTTTGTGGACGACAGCAACTCCACTACCCACGCCGCGCCTGAGTTGCAGAAATCTCTTGATGAAACCGCCAAGTTTGATCGATTTTCTGGTCAACGCATTCACCCTGGCAAAGTGGCGGGGTGGGCGCTCACCGACGAGCTTCACACCGCCGTTACCCAGCTCACTCTGGCTGAACGGCCCTTACGCGTGGTCGACTCCTTCAAGCTCGTCGGGAGTTACATCAACGCCGAGGCAGCGCCGGCTCCAGCCGCGCTTAACCTCACGGCCACCGCTGACGCCCGTGTTCGCAGGGCGACTAGTCGCCTGCCGCGCATTGGCAAGCTCCCATCACCGATGCTCATTAAGGCGCGGCACGCCCGTTCTCTTGCTGCCAGCGTCTGTACCACGGGCACCGACATTCAAGCCCCATCAGGCCCCGTCAAAACTGCCTACAACCATGCCCTTAAGGCGGCTATCCGCCCCAAGGGAAACAGGTGAGTCGAGTTTTGGACTCTCATGGCCGTGTGCGTCCCAGGACACGCCCTGGAGATTGACGCCATTATGCAGCGTGAAGTCTTCCTATGTCTGCGGCGACAGGTTAACCGCGACGCTACTCTCTGCGGTCTCGTCAGGGATCTCCAACACCATGTCCAGACCCTTTTCGGGGGAGGACCTGTAGGACGACTTGTCCAGACGCTTCAGCAGCTCCGTTGGACCTGGCCCACATTTGGCATCAAGTACGACGACTGGGGCTGTCAGATCAGTTGGCTGAACCTACCCCAAAACGCCTTCCTTCACATGCTGCGAGCCTCACAACGCAGAGCCTTTCTGAGAAAAATCAAGCCACGGCGTCATGACCTTGGACACCTGGCCTCCGTCAGACAGGGCCTCGACCTCTTCGCCAGCACGTGGCTCGCCCGAACGAAAGGAGCAGCCAAATGCAACGCATGGCAGCTGGCGCTCCTCCTAAACTACCTGTCGGGCGGGGACACACCCAACAGCGACGATCCCGATCAAACACGTCCGCTGACCCCAGCCCCATCTGCCGATACTGCGACGAGGAAGAGGAAACTCAGGAGCACACTGTTCGCGACTGCAAGTGCTGGGCCCGAGAAAGAGTCCCTCTCACCACCCTCATCAGTGACGAGCAGTGGGCCCGTATTCCGCCGCACACAAGACACTGCGGGCTCTTCGATGAAGACCCAGCCCTCCTCGACCTGCAGGCCGACCTCGCGAGGGACCCGCTACCTCAGCCCATACCGCGGCCCCCACCTGAGGGAGATCCTGCGGCTTCAGCCCAGGACTCCTACACCACCTACCTTGACCATGACACTGGTTAGACATGGGTCTACGCTGCCACGGACGGTGCATGCACCAACCAAGCCATCCCATTGCTTGCACGAGCGGGCTACGGCGTCTACTACGGCATCGACCACCGCATGAACTACAGTGCACGCGTTCACGGCATTACCCAGAACGCACAGCTTGCGGAGACCCTCGCCATTGTCCACCTCACGGCATGTGCTGAACGGCCCGTACACGTCTTCGTGGACAACCAGGCGGTGGTTGATGGTTTCCAAAGGATCATCGACGGACACTCACCACCGCAGGGCACGCACGTGGAGCTCTGTGAAAAGATCCACCGATGCGTCATGGCCAAGCCCAACATGTTCCGCGTCGAGAAAGTCGCTAGCCACCAGGGCGACATGGGCATCGACCTCGGGCTCATCGGGCCCATCGCGGAGGAGTTCAATCGTCAGGCCGACGCCCTCGCCACAACGGCGGCACGCACTCATAACCTTCCAGACGACATTGTTGAAGCTGCCAAATCACGACATCGCCAAGCGACCGTGCTTCATGGAGTCGCTGTCGCCATCTACGAGCGTAGACACCGTACACTCCCCCTCCCACACCGCAGGGCTGGGTTCACAGCTGCGGAACTCAACAAAATGGAACCAAACCCCCTGCTGTCTGACCAGGCACCACCCGCGGCTGACCAGACATCCCACAGAACCCGGACGAGCTCTGGGCCGAGGCCCAACGGGCGATATTCGACGAACAGGAGGACGACCCGTTCGGCTTTGGTGGGGGCCTGGACTTCCTGGGCGACGGGCCAGCCAGCGCCAGCCCTGCCCCGTCGGGCACCCGCACGGCGCCCCCGACTCCGCCATTGAGAGCGGCAGCGCACCCACATGACAACGCCGCTCATTTTCAAGATGCTGACGAACAGGAGGATGACCTGTTCAGCTTTGGTGGGGGATCGGACGCTTTGGACGACGGACCAGCCAGCGAAAACCCCGCCCCGTCGGGAAACCTCTCGATCCCTACTGCGACTCCGTCCCCGAGAGCGACATCGCCCACATACGATGATATCGGCCACCGCCAAGACGCCGACCATGACCTGGGTGACCCCCGCGGACTGAGTGGCATGGAGGACGCACCGCCGATACCACACGCTGCCGACCAAGCCGCCCTACCGAGACGCCAACCTTCTACGCGACCGACCTCAGAGCCCTTGCACGGCATCACGACTGGTCCCACTGCGCAAACCACTCCGCCCCCCCACCGCCGGCAGCCCGCGGGGGCGGCTTCAGCCCCCCCGCAGGGGACTAAACCAGACAGGCCCTCGTGCCCCATCCACGCTTCCATCGTTGCTGAACGAGAGGAAGCGGCTCTCCCGACCTCTCGGGGCGTGGCCCTAGCGGCTCCAGCCCTGGGGTCGCGTCGGCCCCTCCAGTCACCCTTCAAGGGTGACGGACGTCAGCGTACAGTGTCCCGCACTACGCTAGGCCACCATTTGGACAGGCGTACCGAGGACCTCGCCTCTGTCTCGAGGCCCTCGGCTGCTGGCACTGAGCAGCCACCCCTCACCGACCGCGAAACCGAGCTGTCACAGGCTATGGCTGCTCTCCAGCATAGGTGCTTAGCTCTCGCCGCGGACCTCGCCGCCGCCCAAGCTCGTCAAGGCCCTCTACTCCAGCGCCTCCACAGCGCTGGGCGAGCCTTTGCCGAGCTGCTCACGGCCTCGCCCGATGGTGCAGTGCCGTCACTCACCATCCAAGCTATGCTGTCATCGTTCCGCG